>JARJDT010018433.1:0-21994 GCA_030264655.1 Leptusa sp. GC000079
AGATACAGAAAAGTCTTAAATACAAAAAAGACGCAATAATTAATTGCCTTTAAGTGTCCCGAAGACACTTTTGCCCCCACTATTACGGCTTCCCAGATATTCGCGAGAAACCATCGAAAAAAAGACAAAAATCGCCATAACAAACTAACTATGGGACATACAGGAAAGTCCTACAAGCAAGAAAGGCGCAAATATTAATTGCCTTTAAGTCCCCTGAAGACACTTTTGCCCTAACTATTAAGGATTTCCAGATGGCAAAATTGGCTTCAGGGATTTGGAAGGTTGTTTTTGAGACATTCCACTCTGTCCAATAGTTTGATCGTTATGGCACTTTTTGTGTTTTTTGCGAATATCTGGAAAGTCCTGAGGTCCTCTGGTTGATTACCATACATTTCCGCGGTTTTTACGAATGTATGAACACGTTGTATACATGGCGGAATAGTGCTGCCATCTATAGGCCATTATTTCCTGTTAGGACCGATGAATATTAAAACAAAAAATAATTAAATTATTAAGGATTATTAAGTTAGTAATAAATATGAATTAATAATAAGATTTAAAAAGATAACTCAAGAATATGAGCAAATGAAGAAATCAGTGATGAAAATTATAGGATGGAAGAAATTGATTTCTATTAACTAACAAACAGCAAAAGCGCATGCGAATAAATATTGGAAACGTCAAAGCCATGCGCACTAAAAAACACATACCAAGTTTTCCAAATAAATAATTAGCAATAATCTGTAATAGTTGTGTTTAATTTTATTACTAATAATTTATTAAATATTCATTAACAGTTTATCATGGATTATTTATTTAAGTTATATGTTGGGAATTTTTAATTTTTGTCCTTTATGATTTTAAATAAATTCATTTGCTACTCCCAGTTTTACAAAAATCTTTAAAGTTCCATAAAAATAAAAGTGTTCGTTGTGTTCGGAAGGATGATTGCGTTTTTGTGATATTTTGTGTTGATTTTTTAGTCGCAATTAACTCTTAGCTGAAGTAGCACGTTCTCAATACCGTTTAAAAGTACGCGAAGTGAAAAATAAAGAGGTATAATAAACATTTCTAACTCATTACCGTATCTAATTTGCTTAATTATATAATTTCATTCATACAGAATCACTGAACAACTAGTGTTATCTTTTATCTAAATATTTGTGTATGTATAGCAAAGTTGTAATAATTGTTAATTTTTGTAGGCAAACTTAGCACTTTGTAATGGTTGCTGATCATGTCATATACTGAACTAGAATATGGCTATCAAGGTTTGCGCAAAGCAGCTAATGCTAGACCTACGCAATTTTACATTGGAGGAGTAAGTGCAGTTTTTGATTAAATATTCCTACACCAAAAGTACCAAGTTACAATTCGTTATTCTCTTGATTGAGTTGCAAAGTTGCAACGCTAAAGTTTCACAATGCCACAAGTAAATTCAAAGTCAAAAACATGTGCATATGGAGATTTGCCAATGCCAACAATAATTGTTGATGACGTTGATACCCCAATACTGAGCACTATTCTATGGCCTTTGAATAGAAATACAAATAGGGTATTGAAAATTATATGTTGCATTGTTTTCACTCATTTTAATTTTAATTACCTAATAAAAACATTATGAAACAATAAAAATATAGACTATATTGCTTACACTAATGTATAGTGTGTTGCAGACTATTGCATCCTTAAGTACCTTTCAAGGTGGCGCTAGTAGTAGCTTTTTAACGGTTCTTGACTTTCAAATATCTAAAATTTAAAATATAACTAACAAATTTAGTTAAAACTCAAAAACTACAATAACAATGCATTAAAAACATTAATGTAAGTAGTAATATTTTGCCTTAAATGTCATTTTGCCCTGACTGAAGTTGAGTGTTGTTACAATAATAAATTTTTGAAGAATTAACAAAACCAACCAATGGATTTTATGAAAATAAATTAATTGTGCATTTTGTATAAACTTAGTATAACTTGATTTAAAATGGCGTCTGCACTCGAAGTAAACTTAAAAATGTACTTATCTTAAATGAATACGGGTATTCTAGGCCGACTTGGAATTATGCGATCCGAGCAATATGAGCGTAAGCTCCGACATGGAGGATGGCGGCAAGCAGGTGGTCGTGGGCGTGTGCGCCATGGCGAAAAAGTCGCAGAGCAAGCCGATGAAGGAGATCCTCACGCGGCTGCAGGAATTCGAATACATTAAAGTGAATGTATTTCCAGAGGAAGTAATTTTAGAAGTATTCGCATCGTTTCTGGCGGCGTTATAAAGTAATTTCTAATTCATTTCATTGCAGAAACCTGTCGAAGAATGGCCTGTTTGCGATTGCTTGATCTCATTTCATTCGAAAGGTTTCCCGCTTGATAAAGCTATACAATACGCGCAGTTGCATAATCCATACGTCATTAACAATTTGCATATGCAGTATGATATACAGGATAGGCGGAAAGTGTATTCTATTTTACAGTCGGAAGGCATCGAGATCCCGCGCTACGCTGTCCTGGACCGCGATTCGCCCGATCCCAAAAGTAAGTTGCACGTGCAAAAACACTTTCTATCAACGTGGTGCATTGTTCTATTGTAATAACGACTTAGATCATGAACTAGTCGAATCCGAAGATCACGTCGAAGTCAACGGCACTACCTTCAACAAGCCTTTTGTTGAGAAACCGGTGTCCGCGGAAGATCACAATATTTACATTTACTATCCGACTTCGGCGGGCGGCGGCAGTCAACGACTGTTCAGAAAAGTATATTTTATTCCTCACTGTTCAGAAATATTCAAAAATTTAGCGATCATTCAAAATTGTTGATCTGCTAAATTCTTGAAATTTACAATTGTAAACTGACTAAATGATTTTTTTAAAATGATTTATGTAGATCGGTAGTAGAAGTAGTGTATATTCGCCGGAATCCCGCGTGAGGAAGACCGGAAGCTTCATCTACGAAGATTTCATGCCGACGGATGGCACAGACGTAAAGGTAATGTTCAAGGTCCGTTGCGTTTTTATTTTTTATGCACTGGATATATCAATATATCAATAATTGAAATATCAACCGTTACTCTATGACTAATCGATATTAACTGGAAATGGATGGCTTTTCTATTTGCTTCAAATAACACATCAACCGTATATCTGGCGTATGGCAAATAAAAGCAGCGCACTTTTTTAAATTAAATTTAGCTAATTGTTTTTTTTTAATTCGTCAATTAATTAGCTAATTACAGAGCTTGCCAAAATATTGAATAAAGATATTCTAAATAGGTTTTTGAAATATTTATATTTTATTTTGCCAAGCTCTGGCTGATCAATTATTTTTTTAATAATTTAAATAAGCTGATAAGAATACAAGTTGCGAGTAGTAACAAATCGATTCTATGTGTAAGGTGTACACTGTTGGGCCTGATTATGCCCATGCGGAAGCGCGTAAATCGCCCGCGTTGGACGGCAAAGTGGAACGCGACCGCGACGGCAAAGAAATTCGTTACCCAGTCATTTTAAGCAACGCTGAGAAGTTGATCTCGCGTAAAGTGTGCCTCGCTTTCAAGCAAGCTGTCTGCGGGTTTGACCTCTTAAGGTAAAAAAATACCAACAACAAAAGAAAACAAAAAAAATCCATTTAACGCGTAACTCTAGGGCAAACGGCAAATCGTTCGTGTGCGACGTCAACGGTTTCTCCTTCGTCAAAAATTCGAACAAGTATTATGACGATTGCGCCAAGATATTAGGCAATATGATCCTAAGGGAGCTCGCGCCAACACTGCACATCCCATGGTCGGTGCCTTTTCAACTAGACGACCCTCCAATCGTGCCGACAACGTTCGGTAAAATGATGGAGTTGCGATGTGTCGTTGGCGTGATCCGACACGGCGATCGGACGCCCAAACAGAAGATGAAAGTCGAAGTGAGGCATCCGAAGTTTTTCGAGATCTTCGAGAAATACGACGGGTATAAACAAGGACATGTTAAGCTAAAGAGGCCCAAACAACTGCAGGAAATCTTGGATATAGCGCGATCGCTGTTGGCCGAGATTCAACAGCATGAAGCTGATCCGGAAATCGAAGAAAAACAGGGAAAGTTAGAACAGTTGAAAAGTGTCCTAGAAATGTACGTAATTAGGTTTTATTAGATTTGGTGTGCGTGTTTTTAACGGTTATTTAAAGGTACGGCCATTTTTCTGGTATCAATCGCAAAGTTCAAATGAAATATCAGCCGAAGGGTCGTCCAAGAGGGTCGAGTTCGGATGACGGTAAACCACACATTAGTACGCCTTATTTTATTTAATATCACGCAACATTGCCAATGGACTGTTTGATGATCATTTCTATGTACATACTTATTAATAGTTCATTATCAATTTGTTTTTAATTCTTATTATTAATGAATTCAAACAGTTACAAAGCTTTATGTGCTTTGCGAAAAAAGATTAGTAGAAAATGCGCTGCAGCTTCGCTCGCTTTGAATAAATGTGCGGGCGGACATTCCATACGTTGTGTCCTTTTGTAGTAGATCGACCAGTAGAACCGTCCCTAGTGCTGATATTGAAATGGGGCGGCGAACTGACGCCGGCTGGCCGCATACAAGCCGAAGAACTCGGACGCATTTTTCGGTGCATGTATCCTGGAGGACAAGGTAGACATCTTGCTGGTTCGTATTAGGCTTTTTTTATTTTTATTTCTTTTTCTATTCATTCATTAATAGCGTATTTTATTGAGTGCTTATAGTCTGATGATATGATAACTCTTTTTGGGTAATTATTCGTGTGCATGTGTGTCAAAGTGTACAGTTTTTAGTTACAAGACATATCGGAAACTTGCAAATATCAATAATATAATATTTTATGCAGGGCTTGCAATAAATATTCATATTTAAATTGTTTATTCGAAAATCTATTTTAATTTTCTATTTAAATAATTTGAAATAAAACTAATATCTAGAAAAGTATTTTACCAAGCCCTGATTAGAAGATATTGATGGATTGATATTGGGAGCATTTTGTTTAGTTCGTTCTTTTAGTTATTTTTATTTTCATTTGAATTCTTTTATTGTTTTTGATGTTATTTCATTAGAAGAATAAAGTGCTTTGTGTGTAAGTTACTCTTTTCTTAGGTGAATATGCTGGCGCGCAAGGTCTTGGTTTATTACGTCTGCATTCAACTTTTCGGCACGATTTGAAAATTTATGCGTCGGACGAAGGAAGAGTGCAAATGACTGCGGCCGCGTTCGCTAAAGGCTTACTAGCTTTGGAAGGCGAATTGACCCCGATTCTAGTACAAATGGTCAAAAGTGCTAATACTAATGGACTCTTAGATAATGACTGTGATAGTAGCAAATATCAAAATATGCAAGTTTATCACATTTTCTCAAAAAAATGTAATAATCATAAAATATATACAAATTTACAGGTGTAAAGCAAGATTGCATGAGTTAATGCAACTTGATAGAGAATTTTCGTCGGAAGATAAAGAAAAAATAAATCCAGGAAATTCAGTGAGCATATCAGATGCACTTGAATTCGTTAAAAATCCAGTGCAATGTTGTCGCAATGTACACGAACTTATAAAATCATTAATGGAAATTGTCAAACAAAAAAAAGATGATCCAAAAACAAGAGATGCTGTTTTATACCACGGAGAAACGTGGGAATTAATGGGTCGTCGATGGGGCAAAATCGAGAAAGATTTTTACACCAAAAACAAAAATTTCGACATCAGTAAAATCCCAGATATCTACGATTGTATAAAGTACGACTTGCAACATAACCAGCACACCTTGCAGTTTGAACAAGGGGAAGAACTGTACATTCATGCAAAGTACCTCGCAGATATTGTAATACCCCAGGAATATGGGTTAACACACCAGGAAAAATTGACAATCGGTCAGGGAATATGCACTCCACTGTTGAAAAAGATTCGTGCCGATCTTCAACGCAACATTGAAGAAAGTGGTGATGAAACTGTCAACCGACTCAATCCTAGATACTCGCACGGGGTTTCCAGTCCAGGGAGACATGTCCGTACTCGGCTTTACTTCACGAGTGAAAGTCACATTCATTCGTTGATTACTGTATTACGTCACGGCCATTTGTTAGATGTAATACTTCTTTCACCATTACCCATTTATTTAATTTTAATTAAACTATTTAATTAACAGAATAGAATTGATGAACAGTGGCGCCGCGCCATGGAATACGTCTCAATGGTATCGGAACTGAACTACATGTCGCAAATTGTCATCATGTTATATGAAGACCCAACCAAGGACCCGTCCAGTGAGGACCGTTTCCATGTCGAGTTGCATTTCAGTCCAGGTGTCAATTGTTGCGTCCAAAAGAATTTACCTCCAGGGCCGGGGTTCCGTCCACATTCTAGGAATGAAAGTGTTGCAAGCAAAAACACCGTAAGTTTTTTTAATTTACCACTTTTTGATGATGATATTTTGACACTAAAAAAATCAGAGTAATAATACATCAGCAACGGCAACACCCGAAGACCCCAAAGATGGTTTTTCGCAAAAAATCGACGAAGAAGGCTGCATGTCAAGTGATGAAAACGACGCCCCACGAGAAACTTCACCAGGGACAGACTTTTCACCTACTAACGGTGAAAATTTTTATGGGAGGCATCCAACAAGTGAACCAATACCCATCGGGTAATTACACTAATGATACAGGGTGTTTTTTAAACACATACGTTTATTCAATTGAGCTTGCAATATATTTGTTTAATGGCGGTGTAATAGAAGCAGCCATACTGTATGTGGACATGAAGCGATGAATTTGGCGAAACGTCTCAATGAAGAATTAGCGCAACAGTCCAAGAATCAGCAGAATACGACGCGGGCGCGCAGTCCCGATACTGAACCGCGCTCCAAAAGTTATGATGACAGTAAGGATCCACCAACAGAGAAAGAGAAAGGTAAGTTAATGTTGTTGTTAAATTTATTTACTGCATGAACACAGTAACTGTAGACTCATAAAATACAAAAAACAACATTTTGCGCATGCGTTGCGTTAACTTCAAATTTAGTGGTCTAATCTTAACATTTCGACAATGCGGTTGCCCTTTATTTACTTTGGTTTAACTAAACGCATACAATAAACAATTAAAAACAACAGAAACATTACATTGATACATTAATATTACTTATTGGGACATATTGCTGCAGCCGCATGCTTGTTTAGGTATTATTTATGATTTATTATTGATTTTTGATTTTGCTGTATTGTAACATTGTTGTTCTTTTTGATAAACTCGTCTGTTTGGTGGTTCCGTGCGATTTGGTGCGAATCTCATACGCGGAAGGTAATTCAAACACCCCGCTTCTAGTGCGCGGTGTTTCATTTACCTTCCTTCCACCGTGTGCCTTGGCGACTTTTCTTCCATAATTCTCCTCATCCAACATCTTTCGAAACTTACTTTCTAATGATTATTGATGATTCAATATGCTAGCATGTATCAATCACACAAGTTCAATTTCATTTGATAACTGCACTAATCACTCTATATTTAATTACCTACTCTTTAACTTAACTACAACATTCATTAAAGGCAGAAAAATAACTAAATGACAATTAACAAGGAATCATTCTGCATGTAATCACTAATCATGGCTGCATGACATTTGGTGTGTTTACTTGCAACTTGCAACTAATTAATTGAAATTTAACAAAGCACATCGAAAATGTAAGTAGGCAAGCAACTTACGCAATAGGTGCCTATTGAATTATTAGAGCATTGCTTCGCTGAACGCGTCTTGAATTAAATATAGGGTGATTGGGATTAATCTTAATTTTCTTCTTTTTGTTCCTTCCTCTTGTCTGGCACAATGTGTTCCTTGTCCGCGCAATAAATGTTTCCTCCGCATGTCGCTCGCTATACATATTTCAACTCGCACACAACTTCAACTTGACTCAAACAAAGATGTGGAAACGTGCGATTCAGAACTTGCCCAAACACCGACAAATAGCGATTCGTTGACGATGGTCCCCGTGAAACTGTTGCAAAGCAGCGATTTCACGCAGACCGTTAACAATTTCACGTTTACGCCCATTTCACCGGCCGCTAAATTACTATCGCAACATCCTCAGCTGAGTCCTATTTCCGGTTCGTTTGATTACGACGGTCACAGTGAACTCAATTCGCCCATAACTGTCTCTCTATCGAAAATGCGGACCAAGTCCCCGACCAATGAGTGCCCTCTATCAGATTTGAAATTTGAATCGGATCCTTGCAAGGATAACGATCGCGGAAAGACTCGCGAACGCGACAGTGCAACCAACGAATTGCCTTTGACCGAACTGAATTTAGCTCTCTTCACTTCAGAGCACACTAAAAATGTTACGAATTTCGAAACAATGGAGCAATATGTTAATAAGCAGGCAGATTGGGTTAATAGTCAAGACCAGGAGGATGACGAGCCTCAAGTTAGTGTTAGCAAGACAAGAAAACGTAAGCTAGGCACGGTTAGGTCCCCCAAAGCGCAATTTGCTGCACATCGTTCGTTTTCCGACCCGAATATTTTAGACTCAAACCACGAGTGCCGCGAGCAGACAAATCGCTTGTTACTCAGGCGTTTAAACGAGGCTTTGCATAAGGACTCCGATGTCGGCGTAGGTGTAGGAAGCGAAGTTGCTCTTGCAGACAGATCGCACGTGAGTCTCTTGCCGGAAGATATTAACATCTACCCGTTCAGCTTCTATCCGTACGCGCGCAATCAATCGATCCTCAACCATCACCTCACCTCGCACCAGCTTTGCTCATGTTTTCAACGTTCTTCCACCAACTTGCTCTCCTTCTTTTCTTCACACCCAACCACCAAGCGTTCAATGTCACAACCCGCGTCCGCTGTTTCCAATTTAGAAACCGGCGGAGGTACGGTGCAAAGACGCCATCGTCACAGTATCGCCGGACAGATGAGCTATTTCAAGATGCTAGGGTTCGGCTTCGGGGGGCCGCTCGCGTTCAAAAAGCTAATCGGCAGCTCGGCGAACTCCCTCTTTTCGACGGCTGTCATTTCGGGCAGTTCTAGCGCCCCCAATCTGCGCGATATGATTCCGAGTACGGCGACCGTCTCAGGTAACTTTGTCGCTGGTCGTCTCTCTTAGATTATGCAGAGGAGTTTAGTTGTAGAAGGATTTGGTGGTGTGCCGCCGATACGACCGCTTGAGACGCTCCACAATGCGCTGTCGCTGAAGCAATTGGACACGTTTCTTGACCATATGACGGCGGCGCCACTGTTTAGGACGCCGTCTTCGACGCCGCCGAAATATCCTAGTACGCCGTTGCCTACGCCGACGGCTCTCGCACAGCCGGCGGGTGGTAACCCGCCATTACGGCTACAATCACCTAGTAGTAGTGAGCGCAACTTGCCATAGATTTATGTTTATTTCTTTTGAATGTTAAAAATTGTAGGCGTAGGATGGAGTGGCCCACCTAGTCTTATGTCTAGTAGTGGTCCATCCTCGCCAGGGTTATCGGACACTTTCTCGAATTCGAAAGAAAACAGCGAAATGTCTTCGAGTATCATCAGCGGCGATGGGTACTTATAAATAAATACAAATATTAAAATCTTAGCCGTTTTTGTCTTTGTTTTATCAATTTTAAAAGTTAAGTTTAGTTTGGGTTGAGAGTATAGATGGCGTTTGTTTAGATTGCTTGGAACTGCATCAATTTTCCCCTCGTGTCTGGAACACAATACTGGGAACGCCGGCCCTGGATCAATGGAATTTTCTGAATTTTATGCGAGTATTCAACAATCGCTCAATCAAGGTACAAACAATTTAAAAAACGTCTTCGCCAATGTCAAATAAAATAATTATAGGCGATAGTGGTGAAGTAACGCCCGTTTCATGCGGGTCCGAAATTGAATTTAATACAACCGACGCGACGGCTGGTTCAACGGCTGATTGCGATCTCACCGTCACTGAAGACACCGATTCAATGTTCTTTGAAGAACTGATGGTGATGGAAGGTGAAAAAGTTGACGAGCAAGTCGAGAAATCTCTTTCGGCCATGCATGAAAAACACGATAAGTCAAAAGCGCGTAACAAATATCAGCATGTTGAAAGTATTCATTGGCCACTCGTGCCAGAAACACCTATTGTTGTTAGTGATGATGTTCCACCACCTCAAGAAATTGTGGTAACTGTTGATCGGTTACCGGAACAGATGCCGGAAAAGAAGGCTGATAGTAATATTGGTAATGTAGTTGATAAAGTGAAATATTTGCAAATTAGTGATCCGCCTCGGCGGTCAAGCGATGTGCCTCATTCAAATGTTGAAAGTGTTAAGAAACAGAATCGTAGTCAGTCCCTAGTGGAAGGAAGTAAACCTAATCGTTTTACAACGACTGTTGTTAAGGAAGATTCATATGTTACAGTGAACGATTCTAATTCGAGTAATATTAGTACTAGTGAAATTACTGATGCTGATACAACATAATCCAAATCAAAATTTACATATTAAATCAATTTTATTGTCAAACAAATGTCTACCAAAATCATTTTAATTAAAGATTATGCATAAATTAAATTTTCTCTTTTCAAAAACCTAAAACTCTAATTTGTGCCCCTCTATTCACGAACGCGTCCCTGTTTGATTTGAATTTTCAAGGCTGCCTACGCTGCCTACCGAGAATTTGTAACCAAACAGCAAAAATGTAACCAACCAGCAACCAGGCGACGCGAAATCGTCTAATGCACTGCTCTTAACCTCCGGTATTCGCACATGTTCTTTGTTTATACAAGTTTTGTATTTCACAAATTTCTCAAAAATAAAGATGAATTTGGTCAACGACGATAAACCAAGACTAATTCTTAAAGAATACAAAGTGGTCAAAGTACGTCTATCAACAATTTAGCACTTGAAACGCGGAATGAAATCTCATTATTGCACTTTTAAGAACATACCAAATAGACCAACAGTTTTGGACCAGAAATGGACCCTCGAATCGTTCCAGAAACAATTCCGCATAGTAATAGTGCGTTCCGAAAACAACGAGATGGAATTTGATTTAATCGGAGTGCATCCTTTCCTAGCTAATACATTCCGCCGCATTATTATTAGCGAAGTGCCCACCATGGCTATAGAAAAGGTGCACATACAGAACAATACCTCTGTAATACAGGACGAGGTCCTTGCACACCGATTAGGACTCATACCTTTGAAAGCAGATCCTAGACTGTTTGAATTCAAAGCTGATGCAGATGCTGAAGGCACTGAGATTGACACCTTAGAATTCGAGCTCAAAATTAAGTGCACTCTCAATAAGGATGCTAAGGATTCAGCTAGGCCTGATGATATGTACAAAAATAATAATGGTACTTATACAGGGTGTACCTTTCAATATCGTAATTTCTTTGTGAAGTTTATTCCAGGCACATAAAGTGGTTACCCATGGGAAATCAGGGAAATATTTATAATGAATCAGATATAGGACCCATTGAAGAGGATATTCTTATAGCTAAACTTCGACCTGGGCATGAAATGGACATGAAATTGGTAGCTGTGAAGGGTATTGGCAAGGATCATGCCAAGTTCTCACCAGTTGCTACTGCTTTTTATCGTCTTTTGCCAGAAATTACACTAACAAGGGAAGTTGAAGGGGAACAGGCTGAAAGACTACAAAAGTGCTTTTCAGCTGGAGTTATTGGGTTGAAACAAAAAGGCGATACTAAAGTTGCAATCGTCAATAATGCGCGGTATGATGTTTCAAGTCGCAACGTTTTCCAACATGAAGACTTGAAAGATGCTGTTATAATGAGCAAAATCGAAGATCATTTCATTTGTTAGTATTTCATTATAGGTATTTCAATTGTGAACCAGGTTTACATTTATTATTTGTTGCAGTTTCAATTGAAGCAGTGGGAATGTTGCAACCGGCTGATATTTTCAAGGAATCGGTTATGTTACTGAAGAATAAGTGTCGTGATTTATTAGAAGAATTGAATTGCTCCTAATCATTTGGTTTAATTAATAAACTGTATTTTGTATTTCAACACTATTATAATATTAAACTTTACTTTAAACAAGAAACTTACACCAATATAAAATCAAATACCTTCTCCTCTTTACCATGGTATCACCTTTATGAAAAATAGCAAAAATAAATCGGATAGTTAACAATTGAGGTTAAGGTTAAGCATAATATGACGGAGGCACTGTCAGATCTGTAAGCACAGAGAGTTCGTTCTCGGTGAATTTCAACTTGTGATCTTCCCAATTCGCATGATGAGTGCGTTTGAAATCTCCCAGTGTCTTACGGATCGTCGTCTATTACAACCAAATCACAAAAACATGATTATACATAAGATAAGAGCTTATCTCTGAGAATACATACCGGTATAGGTTGCGGATCGTTCAAATGCGGTCCTAAATCTTCAAAAATCGCCGGTAAATAATCGGGCACATCATACGGATGTGAATTGATATAGGAACAAAGTCCCAAGACACCAGCATGTCGAATACGAACGAAATTTTTATCGTTCTTGCCGTGTCTCAACTTAGTTTTAGCTTTCTTTCTGAAGCTGTCCAAGAGTTTCAGCGGTTCTTGAATGAAGTTCACATGCAAGAAACCGCTAACGGCGTGACTTGCCTTAACGCGCACTTCAGGCTGATGGTTTTCAAGCAGCAATAAAATGATATCCAAGATTTCCTGCATTAAATTACAATCGATGATAGTCGCCATGTTGTGGAAAACAAAGACTGGGATGAATTCGGCAATCATCGCGCGGGCGGACCAGAACGGACAAGAGGCAACTTCTTTGATTGCGTTCAGTGCGCTGGCTAAATGAACTTTGGGAATCATTGAACTGCCGAAAACCGCTATGAGATTCGTGCAGATTGTCGCCAGTTCATCGTCCACTTCGTTGTTTTGAAAAACGCAACATAACGGTAACAGGATGAAATGCTCGTCTACTACCGTATAAATTGCTCGGACGACACTGCTCGTCACATATTTCGCCACTGAAATCAGAAATTTTCAAATTTTAGTGCAATTCCTTGATAAATAACTGAAAAATTAGGTTAGGCGGCCATTTTAGACTGAAAGTGACAGGTGACAGTTAAACGTCACAATGGCCGACTTCTAGTTTTAGGTTACTTACTAATTTTAAAGAGTCTTATCAAATTTTCTTTCTCCGTTTCATCCATTAAAATGATGTTGCGCGTCGCGTCATCTAAGGACGGCGCATGCGCCTCGCTCATAATCCTATCATACTCAAACTGTTTGAGTGTGTTTTCGTACAACGCCTTCAAATTTGGGCTAATTTCCTGGAAAAAGTCGACAACGTGCGGACAGCTTGTTGGTCCGCCATTGGGAAACACGACATCCTTGCAGAAAATATTCGTCAAACTTGTACTGATTCTATCACGCACGTTTTGGAATGGATGCATTAGATGATTGTTGAAGTAGCTCAAACATCGCTTATACAGCTCGGCGTTGCGCCACGGTTGTTGGTTAATCGCACAGAACAAGACGTAAATCCGCGCGCATCCGAGATACGACGTGGACTCGCTGAGTGGGTCATCCATGAGGAACTCCAGGAGCCAATTGTATCGGTTCGGGTCACGGTTATCCATCCCCATGCCGATGCAACTCGCCCAGTCAAAGAGAGTCTCCTCGGAAAGATTATTGAACGCCTTGCGCAGAAGCGGAATAATTTCCGTCCACATTTCTACGACTTGTTCATAGTCCCAATGTTTGCATCCGCTCATTATACCCGAAACTATTTCGGATGCGCAGCGTTGACTCTGTTCCTGCTTGTCTTCAACAAGTCGATGCAAATGTGGGAGGAACATGGGTAGCAGTTTATTGTCGAACATTTTGAACAGGTACTGTAATAACGTATTGTGTTACGAGGGTCTAAAAAGCGTCACTTGGTCGACTTACCTTGAATAGGACAAATCTGTACGAGTTGAATTTATCATTTCCCTTCTTTTCCTCAATGGAGTAATACTTAATTACGGTATCAACATTTGCTTTATCACAAAAAAAGTTGAAGATTTCGAGCTGTTGTGGCGCCATTTCGTCCACACTAAGTGTATGGCTTGTACTGTAGTCGAAAATCTGCAGAGTTTTGGGCCAACAATAGAACCCACTGTACTCATTGTGAACAAACCGCGGTTGTTTCCATTCCTTTGCACTTTTGGGCACCGTCGCCGAATTGTACAGTAGCCATTCGTTGTCGGGTCTGTTACCAGCCGCCATTTTGTCAGTAGGCTCAACGCTTGAGCCTGCCAAACTATAGGGATCTAACGTGATTTTCGGCCTCTTGATCTTGTTTTGTAGCATGATATAGAGCATAACTTTGACGGCAATCTTGCGAATTTTTAACGAATCGTTAATGAGCGATTTCAAGAAAAACGCCACCACTTCCTTGCTGTACTTGACATCCGGATGGACTAAATCCCGCAGGAAACACACGCTCATCATGTAATACCTCCAATGTAGGTTGCCCCCTGTCGCAGTGCTCATCAACGAAGTAACCAGTGACTCGTAATCCTCCATTTGCTTCGCACATTTGTCTTTCAAAGCAAGTGTGCCATGGGCAATTTGCTCCCCGAAATTCGTTAAGTCCACCACTGGGTGGTTTGCAGCCAGGTTGTAACCTGCCGGTATGATCCGTTCAGGTACTTCAAGCTCAAGAGCAATGGTAGGAAACGACTTGTGAACAGTGTCAACGAGTGAATCCATTAAGTTGACGATTGATGGTTTTTCCGAAGGACGCGATTGGATGAGCAATGGCCACACCTCTTTGATAAAGAACCAATCATGGCGGGCGATCAGCGGCGTGCTTTTCGGCCCCAAGAGAATGTACAAGCAACCTTTGAACTTTTCGTGATGTTCGGTGGAATCAAGTCGCAGGATTTCTTTGATGTGTGGTGTTAGGATAGTGTAAGAGTAGGAAAAAGCCGACACCGAAGCGTTCAGTTTGTTTTGTGCGATGGCTCGCACTTCGCTGTAGCGACTGATCGAAAATTCAAACAAGTCGAGCATGATCTGTTTGTGGGTTTCGGTGAAACTGCAACTGCGACTCTCATTGCGGAACTCTTGATGCAGCATAACGCGGTCGATGAGAATGTGACGCAAATGTTTCTTACTCTTGCGCAACTTATCTTCCAAGAGGCTTTTTACCATGTGGAAGTTCTTCCAGTGAAATTCAAAATCGCGACCGCGGAATTTATTAAACAACAACACGTCGTATATGTAGATAATGCTGTAAATGCTCTTAGTGTCACCTTCGTCCACCTCCAAGAGCCGCTTCTGTACGCTGTGCATGACATCAGCGACCGTTTTGCGTACATTACGTCCATCTGGCATCGTAACTTCAAATTCGCTACCGACAATCAACTCGAAAGCCCACGGATCAAGCACCGAGTCCATCAAGTTCAAGGCTGGTTCTTTCCACAGTGGTAAAGCAATGTGACAGCCGAGACTTGCCAGGATAATCTTAAAAGTCCTGCGCAGTTCCTGCCTGCTCAAATCAAGCTCGCCCTTTGCGTACAGCTCAAGCTTGTCCAATTCAGGCACTAGGAATCGATTGAGCAACATTTGCACGCATTCTATTTCCTTCTCACCGGGCATATACCACTTGATATTGAGGTTATGAATATTTCCGGCTTTGCCCCAATCGCGGATACTCAAGTAATCTTTCACAGGTGTATCGAATGTGAGTGAGTTACTGCGATATTCAACCGGCAAAGTGAATGTTAATGTGGTCATGAGGAGGTTCAACAAGTGTTGCCCCAACATATTGCCTTGGAGGGAAGTCATAAAGAGGGCTTTGTCAAGGATTTCAATGATACGTTCAGTGTAGGGCAAAATTTCACTGTTGCAATCAACAACTTCGGAGAGCAATAGCAAGTTGTAGAGGATTTCCTCGTTCAGATTCTCTTCTCTCATGATATCCGAGTCGCTCGTTAAGCTTTCCAATACGTTGCACAAGTGCGGGATGAACATTTTCGCCGTCTCGCGTGGATTTATGCGAGCGAAAGTCTGGCACAAAATGCCAACCATCTTCCCGGAGACTTTAATCTCGAAAATGCGCGTGGTTGCAAAGTTGTGCACTTTTTTCAAAGCCACCGTGAAGATATCCGGCGATGATTGCGTCAAAACAGCTGAGATAACAGAAACTAAGGCACTTTCAGCAATAGTTTCAGACTTTGTCTTTCTCCTATCGTTGTCATTCTGCTCTAATCTCGTGCTTTCTAGCGAATTTGACTCTATCCAAATGCACAAACGGTCGAAAAACTGCACAACGAAATCTTCGAAACCGGCTGTAGCCTCGCTAACGATATGTTCCTCCTCGGTCAAGTCGTCGAAATATTTGCATGCTCCAGCGGAGTTAATCAACGGGATCATGTTCACAAATTGAACAATGAAATTGAATGTCATGTAACATTTGCGTCGGTCATTAGGATCGATGCCTGGGAGGAGGTTCATCAGTAAAGGGACAACATGAGTGGGACCTTCCGGGTAACCGAAATCTTTGCCTTGCACCATGTACCGCGAAACTGCAGTCAAGGACATCATAGTTGAGGTTAACTTATGGGGTTCAGTTAGGGAGTCCATGGACATGTATAGTTTGTCCAGAATTATGGGGATAATGCTACTGGGACGCAAACACGCCAAATAATTAAAGGTATAGATCATATCTTGTTGGCTACGACAGAAAATCGCGTGCTCTAGACAAGGTTTCATTATATTGACAAAACGGTCGATGTCATCGTCGGTCAGTTTAAATTCTTGGGGAGTTTTGTTTTCCCACGTGACCATTTTATAACGTTCGTTATGCACGCGGTTGACAAAATTCAAGGAAATGCGTCGTAAAAAGTCGCGGATTTTTGGTGTCCATCTAAATTTTCGGCATGTTGTTTGAGGTTATTCGTTACAAAATGTCTGCACTTACCTTCCGGTGTTCGCAACATTGAAGTACGATTCGATGGTCTGCATAAAAGTCTCTAAATGTTTGAATATGGTGTTGCTTGGCCCTCCCAGGCAAGAAACAATCCACAATGTCATATGCTGAGTGTCGATTTTAAATTGTTTGTTGGATTGTTTCTGTTTGTAGCTGACGGGTAATTGCAAAGTGCGCACGAAGCGCACAAACATTATAGGCACGTATGGTTCCCAGTTTATGTGGCCGATATTGTTTGATGCTAATTCGGCCATTAACGCTGACATTTGCTACAAGGCGAAAACATCGCAATTATTTTTAAATTTTTCTTAAAGTTTGAATATCACGTACATTTTCCCATGAACTTGAATTATGGCAAACCTCCCACAGATTCATAAATTCTGTAAACCACAATTCGTAACCCATCGATGATTCGCTGGGTTTCATAACAACCGGCAAGAAAAGTTCGAAATAATGCAACAAGTACACAACATCTTTGCTACTATGGGGACATAGTTTCGGTCTAAGTTCATCCAAAATCTCTTGAGTTGCTGTCACCGGGAAATAACTGCAATTTTTCGGATTGTCACCTTAGCCAACATTTGTTAAATAAAATATTTACATTCTTGCAGAGCGTATCAAAAGATCTAAAGTATGTTCCAAAGTCGGAAAATATCGGTACATTCCAATACAAAGACGGTTTTTCTTTGTGACGCGTTCGCATAAGTCGAACAATGGCCTCCATTCCAATTGCAACTCATCGCGACTTAACAAGTCTCTTTTCCTGCATGCAAATAACAAGATTTTTCAATGATTGCAAACAAAGAACGCCAAGCTATTTTAAACATTCAAACAAACTTACTTCAACAGAAAGTTGAGTGTGCCAGCAAACTTATTTATTCGCGTCGGTTCTAAATTTGGTATCGTCAATAATTCGTAAAACAGTTTGATCAGACATATATGATCTTCCTTGGAGAATTTCAAGCCATAAATTTTCATGAATCTGCAAAAACAAGGGGCTTAAAATTTTATAAAGCCGGTCCTGTCAACTTTTAAATTAGTAAAGGAAGGGAAGTGATGTCGTCTCTTTCGGCAATCACGTGGTTACATCATCCATGGGTGACTTGTGAAATGTCAAAATGTCAAAAAAGTGTCATAATCCGGCGTACAAATGAGGGGCTGATTTAAATAATTTGGATTTAATATTAAATTTCAGTTAGTCTTTGAAATTATTGCAACACATTTGGGACCTGTTAAATGCGAGCTGAAAGTAAACGCACCTGTGCAGCCGAGAAGTCCATAGTGCGCAACCGGGACGTATTTCACGTGCGAGAAACGCTTTTACGAGGTTAGTTTTGATATCGTGGAAGAGTGTGTTCGATTCCTCATCCAATTTGTCAGCGTACGGCAGTAATTTATTGTAAATGATCTCCTTCTGCGGTCGAAAACCCAAGCGCTTGATTCTCTCCTCCATGTCTTCGTCCATTTTTTACAACAATATATGAACGTTATGAACTACACAAATGTCAAAAAAACGAAAGTCAACACTTGAAAAAAACTTAATTTATGACGATTGGAGCGACTTGTTCCTTCGAAGCGCGCTGAAAATGTGATGACAAACTCGAACCACTCACACCTTACACGCACTTAATTATTAACAAATTTCACTAGTCATTTGCGGACATGTTTGTTTATGAGGTTTATGCACATTCACATATTCGTGGGACACTTGTGCGTTGGTTTCTAGACCAATCAGTGCTCTTATAGCCCCACTTACAACTCGTTGGCGGCGCGCCAAAATTCAAAAGCGTGCGCCCTTGCACCTACAAAACGTAAAAATATTCGATTATTTCGTGTTGTGCGCGGTGCAGTGTCGTAAAACTAAAATCAAGGCCAGCGCCAACGATAAGCTGCACTATATTGAGCCACTATCAGAAATCTCGTTGGAACAATAAAAAATCACGGAAATAACCTAAATTGCAATTTTATTAATAACCCGATGAGATGACTCGAGAACTTATCGCGACGCGCTTACTACTAAAGTTTCTTACAATAAGTTAGGAAACACGCAAATGACTGAAAATTTAAAAATATTTCTTTCTTCACAATGCTTGCTGAAATTTAGGCCTTGGATGAGCCACGCGTGCGTTTTTAGCGGCGATGTAGCCAAGAATTCAAATTTAAAATTAGAACGTTACAAAATGCAATCGGAAATTAACATGTCTAATAATTTTAATACTTGTACAATTAAGCATTTAATTTAATTAAGCTGCTTCGCTTAAAAATATAAAGGTCTATGTACTTTCAGATAATTTATTTTTAGGATTTGAACTTTAAAAATAACTTACCTTCACTTAAAGTTAAAGTAATGGCAAATGTTATAAAGTTAATGTCGAACGTGTTTCGCACAACGGCAATAACAAGACAACAGATTTATTTACGATTTTCATCGAATACGAGTGTTAGTAAAGGTATGTATTATTTTTACCTCTAATTTAATGGCGCTTTCACTTTCTTTCCAATTTTACTTTAATTAAATTGCTAACTTTTGTCACAGTTTTAACAACAACTTGAATTGCTGCGGAGATTATCTGTTTTCTTTGTGTCTTTGGTGTAAACAGCAAACACAAAATGCGTGTTTTCTGCTTTCTTTCGACTTTAAAAACGTTTTACGTTAGACAATGTCAATACGCATGCCAAGTTTATGTTTTTGCAGCCAGGGCCGTATTTACGACTATTTCCACGTTTCAGACTTAATACGTACTTTGCCAAAAGAAGCAAATACACTGCACACTCATGACATACTCCTAGGCACGTTAAAAACGGCCACAACAACAAACAATGTTCTTGACCTGGTCAAAAGTCACGTCGTTGTTATGAACAACAAACATTTAATTCAAGCCCTGCGTTCGCTCTTCACCTTACAAAAAGGTGGCCATTCCTCGCTATCCACCCAGGAAATACTGAAACATCCAGATTTCAAACTTCTTTGCAACAATCTCAAAAAACATGCGGGCGCCATTGAACTGAACGAAACTATCGAAGCTCTGAAAGTTGTCTGTTATGTTGGGGTAACTTCCGATAGTACTATTGTTCAGGTCTTGTTGCAATTGTTAAGACATCAAGTCAACTACTTATCACTTCAGCAAATCATCTTTTTGGATTTTTTGTTGAATCAATTGCGAACGACGCCATTGATTGAAGCCCTACAGTTGGCGTTGCCTATAATTTTCGAGATTCAACTCCAGATCAAGGTCGATCGCGAAAATATTCAGCAATTAGCCGAATGCTTATTTTTTGCCACCAAGAAAAATGTCTCCGAGAAATGCATAGAGTTCCTAATTAATGAGATAGTAAGATACCAAGGGGAGTCGCATACGAAGACCACGATGAGTTTGTTGTGGTCAGTGTGCGATTTGAAATCGGACAAGTATTTTGAACCGTTGGTAAAGAAACTGGTCGATGACATGATCGTCGATATCGATTCGCTGAGTTATGGCGACTTAGAAACGACGCTTTCGAAGATGACGACGAGCTACAGCGTCCGACATAAGTTTTATTACAGTGACGTACTTTGCGATTTGATTGCGAATTACGTCATTGATAATGACTTGGGGCATGAAGCAGCCATTTACGTATTGAAGCGGTTTAATAAACTGGTAAGTCACTACCCGCTCTCTGCGTCGAAAAACAAGTACATTAATTAATTTTAGTCACACACGAATGATCCACTGCTTAATTACGTTTCTGAAAAATTTAATGAGAGCGAACAAGTTTTCCACGAGACAAATCCATTAATATTGTGTCATTATATCAGTGCATTGAGCTTAACTAATTATCGACCTGTTCATTGGGAACGGATTAAAATGCTTATCGCTAAAACCAACAAGTTTAAAAACTTGCAAAAAGAAGTTATTTGGTTACGCCTAGCGGCAAACCTCTGTACTTTGAACATTTACAAAATGGACGTTTTTGAAATGGCTTTCCGGGAAAGTTACATTAAAAAAATCCTTAAAACAAGTAAATTTTCAACATATCAACAACAGAAAAAACGTTAAAAACATTTGTTTACAGATCACATAACTGATTTTGATAACTTAATTCAATTGAAACAAGCGATAATGACGTATAAACCAGATTTGGAGGAAATTTTACCAGCGAAATATTTAATTGAAAGAGCTGTCAATAAACTGCGACCTCCCAGTGATTTACCTTTAGAGGGCGCACTTCTAAATGTGTTTGGTGGAGATAAGTACGTGAAAAATGGCGTCACAACAAGTCTACATCATCAAATTGATCATTTAGTTGTGCTCAGAAAGGGCGGTTTTCCCGTTGCGTTCGCAACATCAACAGCGCCAAACACCATTGAAGAATTGCAACTGACTGATGACACCCAAATGTAAAAATTTAATCTTTCTATGTACTGTTTTATTCAATGAATTTCATTTGCATTTATAGGCTTGCCATAATGGCTTTAGGTCCTCATCATTTCACTCTAAACAGTAAAAGACTGAGAAGTGGCACGGCGTTATCTTTACGTACCTTGGAGAAGAAAGGCGTCTTGGTTGTCGCCGTTAATGTTGATAACTGGCAGCAATTAGCAGATTTCGAACGCATACCCTATTTGATGCGTTTGGTAAAGAACAAAACTAATGCGAATGAACTAGTTTCAAATGTGAATGTGTAGTGTATTTTTGGTTAATTAATAAATTGTTTTTACATGGGAAAAAACTAAATGCGTAAGTTTTATTAAACTTTTGAATTTGAATTCATACATTCCATAAGTTGAGGTGCGCGCGCAGTTTACAGTGTTGTCAATGCGGCTATAAGGCGTTTTCTTAAGGCGTGTGGTAACTGGTTGACCAACAAAATTCACACCTATGTCTATTGGTTACCGAAAAATAAAATCCCTATAAAAAAAAAACTTGTGACGTTGCGCTTGACCAACTTTTAACCAAAATATAACTAGTAAATTAGTGTTTTCGAGTTCGCGTTGGTTTGAGGTTGGTAATAGTTTTAATAAACCAACCGCATTCGGGTTCCAAATTGATGACGTCAGACCACGTTTGGTTTCGGGTTGGTTTCCTCATA
>JARJDT010018438.1:0-11076 GCA_030264655.1 Leptusa sp. GC000079
TTCAAACCACCGTAAAACCGCGTAATCCTTAATTCTTTCTCTTTAAGTAGAGCTAGCAGTCTTACAACCTGCTAGACGTGTAATTTAGTAACAAATCGCGTCAACCGCGTAACAATAACAATACACCTGTCCTCTTCGCGTTGTTTTGTGCGCATCGCAACCAAAAAATCGAAGCAGAAACAACGAATCGTTTTGTACTTGCTGCAAGTAAGGAACGTACGGATTCGCGTTTGTCGGCTTGTTTCATATCAGCAATTCGTAAATTTCGTATGAACGTTGTATTAAAACACTTGAACGCGCTCAGTTTTGCCGCATAATCGAAAACTCCGCCGTCGCGTGTACTTGATCGCCTTAAAAATTCAAAAAATTCAAATTCAAACATATAGTTTCGAATATTCGCACAGCGTAGCGAAGTAGTGAAATTTAATTCGAGTGAAATTCGAAAATGTAAAGTGTCTGATCACAATGTTCGACGGTTGTTCGTCACCTAAACAATTAGTACGCAAGATGAAAACGAAATTTGGTGTTGTGAAAAGCAAGAGCAAACTGGCTTTCTGTGGTTCTTCGAAAAGTTTAAACAATGACTTGGACTTGCAAAGCATTGCAAACAAACCGTTTTCTTTGATCTTTAAACCATTGCGGCCACTGCTTAGTCGGTCTTCATATCATATCAACGATGCGACAAACAATTATGAAAGTGATTCAAACGGGAATTATAGCAAACATAATCAAAACGACAGGTGATAAAGCGGAGTTTTTACAGTTTTATCGTCACTGTGTGGGCCAAATCGATTCGTTTCGTTTTATTTTAATCGGCAACGAACTTGACTCTGTTGGTTATCAGTACATTTAATAATCGATTTCAGAATATGCGTATTTTTAGCGCATGTTTGTTTCTTTAATTGTCTCATTATGTTGTTGTCTCGTTTAAATCCTCCTAGAAACAAGACAACTTGAGAAAACTGGAGCAAAGACTTGATAAATATAGCAAGTCTCAAAGTCGCAGAGCTTGCCAAAACAAAATATAAATATTTCAATATATTTTATATTTTTTTTGTATTTTAAATTGGTTTTTTAATATTTTATTGAATAGTTTAAGAAATGTGAAATATTTCATATTGCTTTGTTTAGGGTTTCACGAAAGTCTTGATTTTCAAGAATTCTTGTCTGGATCTCGACGAAATTCGAGACAAGATCTTGACAAGCCTCGGTATGGAAATATCAAGACAACACAAGATAAAGTTTTCAAGAAATTAGACAACAAATATCGAGAAATTGCTAGAAAATAAACAAAAAATGCAAGACAAGAAACCCAAATTTCTTGTCTTGATATTTCGCGACAAGAATTCTCGTCTCGTAAAACCCTAGACTTTTGTTCGGTAATTTTCGTTTAATTTGGCTATAATACCACTTAACCAAAAAAGTCATACTTTCCACACGTGTATCGATAATAACTATTTTTCCACTTTATTGGCAAGTTCTGCTCAACTCTGTTCCAATGACACATAGAACGAAAACGTAATAATGTTCACTTTTGCTTCTTCTTTTCTTCAATTCTTCCATTCTTTCCGTCAACTTGGTTATTATGTTATGAAATGTTTTCATTAAATAACATTTTATAACATGTTACAGTAACACAAAAGAACAAGTTGTTGGTTGCAACATTTTATTATTCGTACGTGATTTCTTTAAAACGAAAAAAACGAATCGATAGACCTACCTACAAGTTGCAATTTGCAATTTGAAAAATTGTCGTTCTAAATTGATGATGATGTAGTTCTGGTAGAAGTCATCCGAGTATAGGTCGCTTGCACGAAGACTCGAGATCGTTATCCTTTGACGATTTTCGCGGTTCGACGTCCACATTGAATTGCTCGACGACGGCGAGCTCGGGCAGATCAAGTTTCTCCGATGAGGCACTTCATAAAATTGAAAACACCTTCAGGGACAAATGGAAAGCGTATAAAATTAGAGAAGTAACAGCCCGCCGCATTTCCCATCCCCGCTTCAAAGCAATCGAATTAATTTCCGGATACCATTTTGCACTTGCAGTACTTCCAAAGGAATAAAGTTACCGATGTTAATAAACGGCTGAAATCTCAGATATGGAGCTCGGTGGTGACAATCGTGTTAGTCGAAGGCAAGAATCTTCTTGCATGTGATCCTGAAACGGGGACTTCCGATCCGTATGCCAAGTTTCGGTAAGTCTCAATTCCGACAATTCAATTAGTATGCAAAACAGGTACACATTTTGCAAATAAATTGCAATAAATTGAGGACGTTTATTAAGGATTTTGTTGTAATTTCAATTTGTGCTTGCTTGTTTTGTTTTGAATGTCCTTACATTGAGAAGTGCGACCTTTTAAGGTCTTTTAATAACAAATAAACTTTAACGTTCAATTTATCATTTTTTAACAAAATTTTGAAAAAAAAAAATAATTTAAGTTTATTTTCATATTAACGTGAAATGAAAAACATGTTAAATTATTTATTTAATGGAATATTTTAAGGTCTTAGAATAACAAATAATCTTCAACGCTCAATATATTCTTTGACTACATTTTTGAGAAAATTCCTGTTATGACTTTTTTGTTCAACAATATTTTTCTCGCGTGGGCGGAAAGCCAACTTTCTTCCCAAGGGCATTACTGTAGTTTATATTTATGTTGTAATAGATGTCAATCTGATTTTAAATTGTTACTAACAATAAATATGCAAAAATTGTATGTGGAAAGCGTGGAAAGTACAAAAATTTGCATTTTGGAAAAATATTTGCGTATACCATGTATAATTATGGTACACATTTCTTAATTAATTTCTCTTCAAGAAACGAAATTTTAAACACTATTTGAATATGCAATTCAAATAGGAATTTTTTAAACAAATTAAAAAAGTTTTTTAAATGTGCGAAATAATTTATTTAATGCGTTATTATTGTCAAGACTTGGTAATGAGAAATATAAGAGTCGCATAATATGGCGCTCTTTAAACCCGAAATGGTTAGAACAATTCGATCTGCATTTATACGACGACGGCGACCAACAGCTCGAAATAACAGTTTGGGACAAGGACAGGTCAAGAGACGACTTCATTGGAAGGTACCCAAAAAATAACCTTTCCACTTTGGCGCCAGAGACCAAATTGTTGACTCTTTTACAGATGTCTTATTGATTTATCGCAACTCGAACGAGAACGCACGCACAGTCTTTGGCATGATCTGGAAGAAGGCGCCGGCACGCTGCATCTCCTGCTGACAATTAGCGGCACAACAGCGTCGGAAACAATATCGGATCTCTCCTCACACGAAGAAAATCCTAAAGAACGAGAAATATTAGAAGGTCGATACGCGTGGCAAAGAACATTCCACAATCTAAAAGACGTAGGGCATTTAACGGTGAAAGTGTATCGCGCGCAAGGCCTCGCCGCCGCCGATTTGGGCGGCAAGAGCGATCCGTTCTGCGTGCTCGAATTGGGGAACGCGCGCCTCCAAACGCAGACCGAATACAAGACGCTCTCGCCATCCTGGCAGAAAATCTTCACGTTCAACGTGAAAGATATCAATAATGTGCTGGAGTTGACCGTTTACGACGAGGATCGCGATCACAAGGTCGAGTTTCTCGGCAAGATCGCGATCCCCTTGTTGCGCATCAAGAACGGCGAGAAGCGGTGGTACGCTTTGAAAGATAAGAAGACGCGGAGTCGCGCTAAGGGCAACTCGCCGCAGATCCTCCTCGAAATGACAGTGCTTTGGAATCCGATACGCGCCTGCATCCGCACGCTGAACCCACGCGAGGAGAAATACATGCAGACTGAGATCAAATTCAAGCGGCAAGTCTTCGTCAAAAACGTACTCAGAATGAAATCTCTTATAATGTACTTCTACGAATTCGGAAAGATCTTACAGTAAGCCCCACAAAGCAACTAGGGTTTCACAAGACAAGAAATCTCATCTTGAATTTTGGATTTCTTGTCTTCTGTATTTTATTTATCAATATCATCTTTAAATTTCTTGATATTTCTAGATTTTGATATTTTCTTAATCTTGTCTTGATCTTGACCAAATTTCAAGACAAGACTTCTTGAATTTCAAGAATCTTGTGAAACCCTAAACGCAACGCAATATTTTCTTGTTGCTCTTCTTGATGCTCTTCTTACTTTCCTATAGAAATTGCTTTGAATGGGAGTCCACTTTTCAGTCATTTGTCGCCCTCTTATTCTGGCTTGTTGTTTGCTACTATTTCGAGTCATGGATGCTGCCTGTGCTCGGCCTCTTGGTTTTCCTCAAGCAATATGCGGTGCGGAAACTGGCTGGACCGCAGACTGTGCCTTGGGATGAGATCGCCGACTCGGATCTCGAGGATGAAGACGACGAAGACAAGGAGAAGGTAGGATTGGAGGTAAGGAAACGTTTCTACATGCCTATAGACTGTTCCGATTCTATTACTACACTTTCAACACCATCACCCAGTATAGTATCACCATTTCAAGCACTTATCATACACTTTACTTGTTAATTATGTACTTGATTAATTAATTGGCTGCACTCAAATTATATGTACACTCGATTTGATTATGTCTATAGTTATGTAGAAATGCTTTCTTTGCCTTGGACCTTGAAGGCTTCACACATTTGCTCACACACCTTTGCTCACACACGTTTAGTACACGGACAGCGTTTTTTTGCACTTTTTTTGTACCTGCCATTTTTTCTAACGAAAATAACAAATTATTGTGTGATAAAATGAACATGAACTTTGTCTTCGTGTTTTGGTAAATAGTATATTTTTTTGGCGCTGTTCAAGTTCATTTTGACTCACGTGTAGATTTAAATTTAGCTTTGGGATGATTTGGGATAAGAAATAAGGAGATTACATTTTGCAATAAGAAATGTAACCTAACCTGAATAAATCTCGCGCCTTGGTATTTGATTTGTAGGATTTGCTGTTGCCTCGTTTGCAGCATCTTTTAGATTTAGAGAAATATAGCAATCGATTTTTGCCGAGTTTCGTTGTGTTTTTCACATAATGGGCTTCATTCCGAATATTTAACGGGAATGAAGATCATCGTAATGAATAGAAGTAGAAAATATGTTTGGAAAATGTAGAGCAGGGCTTACAAAAATGAAAAAATAAAATAGAAATATTCAAATACATCTAATTAAATAAGATTAGACTATTCAATTAGTTAATTTTAAATACTTTACACAAATTCTATTTTCCGAAAATTAAAACTAATTTTTAACTAATTTGGTCTAAAATGGTTTTTTTTCAAACCTATTTCGAAATCTTTCTAGTTCGATTTTAACTTTATGCTCAATCATTGGTAAAATAACATTTTAATTTTCTAATTCTAATTAAATAATTTGTTTTGTGAAATAAAACTAATTAAATATTTCAAGAATCAATTTCTACTTTGTATTTAAATAGTTTTTTTAAATAATTTAGTAAGCCTTGAAATAGAGTAGTATTAGTTGTAGTAAGTAGATAGATAGTTGATGTGAAAAATGGAAGAACGTATAATCATTGAATAAATTTTTTACTTTGCTTACGACGATTACTTAATTTGGGTAAGTTTTTCCAATACCAACCAATCGAACCAACAGATGCAAGAAAACAAAGAGAAACAGTAGCCTAGCAAACATTTAACATAGACTTAGAACTAGCAACATGTACATGGTCGTCGAATTTTACTCAATATAACATTTTCTCATGTGATGCGTTCGTTGAAAACTTTGTTCTCGCATTTGTAGGAAGAAAAGAAGAGTCTCAAAGAACGCTTGCAAACGATACAGGAAGTTACCCAAGGCGTTCAAAACGCCATCGGCAAAATTTCCACGTTCGGCGAGAGCGTCATCAAGTAAGTTGCATAATATCAACAACATACAGCAAAGTTCAACTTGCAACTCGAATCTAATTGCTTTATTTTCCTCTCTCTTCGACTTAAATAAAATAGCACGTTCAATTTCACGGTTCCTTATTTATCATGGATAGCCGTGTGCCTCCTGCTTGGTGCGCTGTGCGTCCTGTATTTTGTTCCTGTCAGATATCTCTTGATGCTGTGGGGAACGAACAAATTCTTCAGGAGAATTTTGCGACCACACGCCGTGCCCAACAACGAAGTGCTGGATTTGATATCGAGAGTGCCAGACAACGAAATGCTGGTAAGTTTGATTTTGTTAAGAAGGAAAAATAATGGTGGCGGTGCCGGGTCTTTCTTACCGACATTTGCATGTTTCATAAAAATGAAATCTAAAAAATATGTGCGCTTATTGTTTGATGGTTGCGGTAATAACTCTCTACATTTCAACTTTCCAACAGACTAACTCGGTGATATTCGAATTATTTTGCGAAGTTATTTTGATACAGTTTATGAATGTAAAACATGCAGATGTGGGCGAAAGTTGCAGCGAGATATTTGTCAACAAAGTTCGGTCAATTGACATTTTTTGAATGGTACTTGCAGTTGGACTACAGGGACCTCAAAATACTAGCGAACGCCGAGGCCGGCGAGAGAAGACGCGACCCGAGGAAGAAGCAGAAGGCCTCCTAGTGGAGGTTGAAGCTACTGAGTGGTGTACGCACCAAGTTGCGCGTACGATGGGAACGAGAAAGCACCTTAAAGTCTGATTAAACTTACACACAAAATACTAAACAATTTACCTAACGAAAAGAAACATTTCAAATTACGATTACACTAACATTGCAATTATCAATTCCACCTAATAATACAATTTAACAACAACTTTTTATCTCTCTGTGTAATTATAATATAGACGGTAAGTTATTGATTATCCAATTGATTTCCAAACAAGAATCACGAAGCAAACAAAACGTTGAATGTTGAAGTAGTCGCGGACTTGATCGCCGATAGTTAAAGAAATTTAAAACGCCAATTTGAATTATACTTAAATTATGAAAATGAATTAACGTAAACTTAGTGAGAAACCGAGTGCCCGTTCGTTAAAATTACCTCTAAATCAATTTGAAATACCACAAAATACAACGTATTTATAATGTCAGCAGTCAACAATTAGCAAAGAAATCATCGATTCAATCGAAACGAACTCGTCAGAAATTCCACTTGTTGTAGCTAGACGAAATTTAGTCGAATTTTTTAATGCATTGTGCAATTCTCCAGCGTTTCTGATGTCAAACAACATGAGAAAAACAAAGAATTTTTATATTTTTGTACCCGATTTATGTGTATAAGAATTAGTTAGTTTTCGCGTTCATGCAAAAACCTCTACGGACTATTCCAGATTTTTAATTTATGTTTCAGAACTTGTCAAAACAAAAATATTACAATACAATAATATTTGAAATAGTTTTTCTACTTTGCATTTTTATTTGAAATAGTTCTATTTAGATATATTTATGTTCTTTTTGAAGAGTCTGAGCTTGTGTATAAAATTTTAGACTATCAGACTATTTGAATATTTAATTTAAAATAGTTTTGGCAAACTCTGAATTTATGTTACCAATTCTTGTTCTTCCAATCATGATGTCACTTTTCGCACCAATATTCAATGCGCAAATTGTTACGTTCTGTTCTTGTTGAAACTTATTGCTAAATACGTCCATGAAAAAAATGTGATTTTATCAAACTAAAGATTTTATTTAACTTGCATGTTAACATAACTATTATAGAAATTGATTACTCTATTACATTGTAAATTTGTACATTGTTTCAACCACTGCGATTTGTGATTTCAATTTCAATCGTTTTCTTTCCGAACATATTGTGATAGAAATTAAACGCAATTTTAAGCGAACTTTAATTAAGAAAATACTAATCAATATATGAATTAGAATTATGCAAACGATGAGTGCAAATGTTACTTGAATTTCTCTAAGTGTGCTTAAACATGTCATGTGTTAATTTTTATCAAAACTATTGTCTGTTGTGCTCACCAACTATTATATTCAAAGTTGCACAATGATGATCAATAATCAATGAAGAAATACATCCCATTAGGATTAAATGCAAATCGTTACTTTCATCACGTTCAAACAAACTAATCAATACATTTCTTTATACTTCAACTTTATTTGTCTTTATTACAACTAACAAACTTATTAAAAACATCGAAATTGTTGTTAAAGAAGTAAAAGTGTTTCTGCAACAGTTCGAATCCTGTCCACTTATCCGACCATCCTGTCGATTGGTGATAAAATCGTCTAATTGAAAAACATTACAATAATCCCAGCTGCATATCTCGCACCACATCAAATTCACGTTCGGATTTTCTCGCTGAGTATCATTGGTTCGGTCACAAAAATTATTATCATCAGCGCAACCTGCCTGAAAGTGCAAAATTCCATCAAATTTCGTGTCCTTCCATATCATCGAATAACAAAAACGATGATCTTCTTGACAACTGATACTCAAAGGATTATCGTCTTTGCCCAAATCAGGATCATTCAAATCTGCATGTTTGCAACTAATTGCGTGATCCTGATTGTGACCGATTAACTTTTCTGAATCATAATTCGCCAAGCTCAAAATCAATAAAAGCAAACAAACGTGAAACATTTCAGTTTGTGTTTGTCAAAAATACTCGTAAAATGTCATCGACAACATCGCTGATAAGTTCAACGAAAAGATACGTTCACATTGAAGACATTGTCGAATTGCCGTACAATGATCGCGAACGCGTCGTGGGCTTCATGCGAACGCGTTTCCTCGATGATAAAGTCTACACGTGGGCTGGCAATGTCCTGTTATGTGTGCAGACCTACAAGGATAATGAATTATTAGCAACACCTTCAGGACAATTCCCGTCTATTGAAGCAATGGTGGACAGAATTTGGTTCCGTCTGCAAAAAGATATTGGCCGACGAGACCAAGCACTTGTTGTTTCGGGTGAGAGTGGTTCGGGTAAGACACACTCAACATGTCTCGCCATTAAATCAATTTCGAACAAAGAAGAGTCCACGGACGGCGAAGCCATTCTGTGGAAGGTTTGGGCGTCAGTCCCATTACTATGCGCTTTCGGTAACATGTCTTTATAAACCCTTCCTAAACTCTTTAATCTCCTTATTCAATGAAATATTGATAGGAAACGCGCCGACTTGTTTGAACGCAAATAGCAGCCGATTTGGCAAACTCCTCAAGTTGCAATATATCGACGGGCATTTGCGTGGTGCGATGATCGAAACTTATTTGATCGAAAAGTCGCGAGTCGCTAATCTTAATAATGGCGAAGGCAATTTCCATATCTTTCGACAAATTTTAGACAGCTTGGATGCACAAGCGATGGAAGCTTTGCATTTATCAAAGGAAATTGATTATCGTATCGCGCCTTGCGTTGGTACTTTATCTTCCTATTCGGAGACAGTCAAATCGTTAGAGATTTTAAATATTCATGAACATGAAGAGATTCTGAAAGTGTTGTCGATTATTTTAAACTTGGGTAATGTTTTGTTTGTGGCGAATCCGAACGCGCATGGAGACGGACGCGATTACGAAAACTTTATTGTTGATCCTGCCAGGCAAATGTACTTGGATAATGTGTCATGCTTACTGCAAGTATCTTCGCATTTTGTATCCGATTTGTTGTGCAATTTGCAATTCTCTTCGAAGCCCATTAGTAGGCGTTTAACGGTTTATAAATCGCCTTGTACCAATATTGAAGAATGCGAATCGCGACGCGATTGCATTATGAAACATTTGTACCAGCGACTTTTCTGCTGGTTAGTCAATTCGATTAATTTTCGCATTTTTCTTGGCAATACCGACCAACATATTAGTAAGTCTTCCAATGTTAAAATATTAGACGATTTCTTTTGCGTTTAACGCGACTTTGTTAGATATTTTGGACTTGTATGGGTTTGAAATATTCGAATACAATACTTTCGAACAATTGTGTATTAATTACGCGAATGAAAGACTTCAACAATACTTTAACAAACGCTTTTTGGTCAATGAACGTCAAGATTTACTCTCGGATGGGTTTGAAGTGGACAATATTGATGATTCGGGATATTCAGAGCGAATTAACTTGATTGATGGTCCAATTTCTATCTTTGGAATTCTCAACGAAGTAAATTTACTTCTATAAACCGTATGTCCACGGATAGGGCTTCACAGACGGAAAAAATGGTAGAATTGATTTTTCGGAAAAACCGTTAGAGGGCTGATTTCCTGCTGGTTTTATAATCCCCAAATCACTAATAAGAGTTTCCCCGTTTCTCAATGAAAAATCCGTTTCTGCAAAAAATTGAAAAACAATAATTTATTTTATAAAATTGATAGAAATGCATTTATGGCATCTAAGAAATACAAAACTGTTCTCAGATTTGCAGTAAGTGACTCAGTTTGCTGATAATTTGCATTTTTCTACAAAATTTTGCCTTAAAAAATTTCCAAGTCCAAATATGTCCAAATCCTGGATACAAATTCAAATTACTAGAAAACCTGCAATTTAATATAAATCTAACAACTGTTCTGTTTTTCTTAAGTGCCTTTAATTCTTTTCTATCGATTTTAAAAATAAATGATTGTTTTTAAATTCTTGCAAAAAAATGAAAACAAGCAGGAAAACTTCTCTCAAACGGTTTTTTCGTCTTTAAAACCATATCCGTGGATATACAGCAGTTGGAACGTTAAAAAGAAAATTGGCTGGTCATATGTACAGGGTGTTTACTAGTTGGCGACCATTTACGCGTGGCGACCCTCTTTGGGTTATTACAAAGAGGAATTCTTAAATTAGAATGTTAAATGCGCCTTTATGTGTTAACGGGGGCCAAGTATAAAAAGAATAATGCCCGGTTGCACAAACGTTAATCAGGCGTTGATGGTCATTTAACAAGCCATCAATTTTTTGACAAGCGTTTGTGCAGCAAAATTGATCACTGGTTAATTGACAATTAATCATATTTTGCGTTGCACATAGCTTCATCAAGCCTAATTTTAATTTAATGGTTCAATAATGGTCCATTAATTTAATTGGTGATTGTTGACTGATTAGGGATAAAATTGGATTACCTGGGTAAGTTCTCACTGTACGCAAAACATATTAATAAACTTTCTGATGCAGATATTGATTCTTATCAACTTTTGTCATATAAACTTTTC
>JARJDT010018473.1:0-14742 GCA_030264655.1 Leptusa sp. GC000079
AGCAACTATTACTTTTATAATTTTTGCATGGACAAACAAAAAGCACAGCTTATTTAAAATTCATGTTGATAAGATATCTAAGAACATGTGCCAAATATCAATTACATTGATTACAAGGCAACAAGAAAAACATTTGCATGAATTATCTATATGCATATGTTTTGCAAACGCTCTTCAAAGCAGTAGAATACTTCAAAACTTCAAAATATTACAAACGCATTATTGATTTTTCATTTAACTTTAAATGATAGAAGATTTCATACTAGGCACAAAAATTACACTTCAATGCCGCCATTCGACTGTTGCAACCCAACAACAGAAGGCTTCTATGCTTAGTCTTAGAAGCACTTCAAATCATGCGCATTGAAATGCAAGATTGAAGATAAATAATAGTATATCAATTTCAAACTCTGAAAAATTGGTGAATCATATAAATATTGGATTTTAATATTTATTGAATTGTTAAAAATAATTCGTTATTAATATATAGTTTAATCATAAAATCAACGAATTTATTCCTGTTTGTCTCGCGTGACAACAAACAATTTCCGTTTCCTAGTCTACTAGAAAATCATTTCCTTGTGGATTGTCTTTCAGAAAAGTGTGCAATCATCTTTAGTTTGTCAGTTTTGTATTATTCATTGAATCGCTGATCAAATTAAGTTCATGCATTTGCCCCAAGTACAGATTTGTTTACTCACTCGCACAATAATGTTGTCCTTTTCCTTTTCCTATTTCTATTGTTAGTTTTATTCATTCCTTCGGCTGAATGCGCATGCAATGTGTACGTTTTCATTGATGCATGTTTATGAATTGCGGCGCCGATTTGAAAATCTTTGAGTTCGTGCGCGATTATTGGAAAAGTTGACACAAACACATAATGTACTCACGTAAATTCCTTTATGGCTCTCCTTTCGCAACAATTTGCTGCACGATACACATTTTCGAAGTTCGATAATTTCTGCACAATTTCTCAAATCACATTTCAACCGCGACAAGAAGAAAAATTAAATTAACAAAAAACAAACTTTCCCTATTGAGACGTCAATTTTAAGATTTTAATTAAAAAGAATTGGACGAAGAAGTAACGGAAAAGTGAAAACAAAAGTTTCGTCATATCCGGACAAATAATTACCAAACAAGTCAACATCCAAAACGTCATTAACATTAACAAATTAGTTCGGAGACTTTACGCAAAAGAATTGTCTGGTAATTAATCGAGAAAATTGTAAGAAACTTGCAGTTTTGTTGAACTTTGTCCAGTTTTAGCCGAAACTGTTTCGGCAACTTCTACTTTGAACCAGAGAGAAGAAAGCAAAGAAGGACTTTGAAGGGCTTCCTACCTTTTCGTTCCTGCCATTTTCCACTCCCGTCAAAGTGGCTTAACTTCGAGTTTCCTCTCTCGGTTTGCTGGTGAAAACTGCAAGAAATGTGTAACCGCTAGTCGAGTAATATATTCGCATTTCGAGTGCAAGACGATTTATTTATTCCGTTCGATGCTTCGAAACTTCGAGTCCATCATCGAGAGAAACTCGCCTGGACCAAACGAATCGGGGTCAAGGACTTCGCTTGATAATTCGCTCTCTATACCTACTACATAGTTAGGTAAATATTCCCCAAAGGAAAAGAAGTAAAAAATAAAGCACAAAAAGAAAAGTAATCAAAAGCTGGAGAAGAAACAATCGGAAACCAAATAAACGAAACGAGCAAAAAATATGAAGGAGACGAAGCCTTTCTACAACGAATACAAACGAACAAATCAATGACATGAATACCAATCGGCTTTCAATAAAAATCTCAATGAGTTTTTCTACAGTACAAAATAAATTCCATTATCGTTTTGTTTTATTTATTATAGAAGTATAACATGTTTATTGTTCCACACAAAACATTATAAAATTCAATTAAATGCAAAACCATTCCTTGAAACAAGTGGAACAAACACAAAAATAGTTGTATTGACATATTAATAATTATTAATTTAAATATTCAATAGAAAAATAATTGTTTTTTTTGTTTATTTCAACTTTCATTCAGAATATATTATAATTAAATGTAGATTTAATATTGTTAAATATTTTACACATTTTAATAAAAATTTCAGCATTAAAGTCTATTCTAATTTATAACATTACATTTGAAGACTTCATTGAAAGATGTTAAAGTTAAGACTACTTAAAATGTATTTGAAACTCATCTCGACCTCAAGTTCATTGTCTTGAGCGCGCGCGCGCTTTGTAATTATCACTTCATTAAAAATTCCCCCAATTTCAATTTTAACTTTTTAACGAAAAAGTTTGAGCTGGCAAAGTTGCGACAGTGACAGGCACTTCCGCCCACTCTCCCCACGTCCACACGCCAAAAATACTATATTTATTTATTTATCGCTAGTTTCCTATTGCTTCATTTGTTCATCTGTGATGTTCACTTGGTAAATGTTGGCCGAGTGTTAATTGAGATTGACACATCTCCGTATGCAAATAACTAACAACTACCATCAACAGAACGGCGAGGAAATTTAGTGGAAATGTGGTGAACTTCGGAGTAGCCGCGTTGGCGTGCAACATCGCTGCTGGGTTCTCTTCTGCAAAAGACAGTCAAACATAACACACATCAAATTGTATCTAGATCGAAATTAGCACCCGTGTCGATCAAACTAATCAATATTTATTTTAAAGTTCAGTCAGTATTCGTTTTTTACGAGATCAAAATTAAAATTTTAGATGCAAATCTGTGATGCAAATTACATTTCTAGAAAAAATCGGGAAATCGTATTGGATATAAAGTATCGGGTGATCAAACAAAAACTTCTTTAGTGTTGGCTTTTCAACTGACCGCTTGTTGGTATTAGAAGAAATTTATTCTTGACAAATTACAAAATTTGTTTTTTTTAACTTACAAGATTAATTTTAAAATTTTGCATGATTTCTAAAATTTGTTTTATTAGATTTCCTCAATTGAATTTTGGAAACAACGTTAAAAAAACATTCAAAACGTACATTTTAGGTTTCCAAAGCTTACTCTAAACAATTTTTCATTTGAACGCTGGATAAATTTTAAGAAATTTATGGACAAATAACATTTCTTAACTTAAAAGATAAGACAATTTTAAATTATTACTAGAATTCTAAGATTTGTTTTATTAGTTAATTAGTTATTTATCTTTTAAGAAATTTATTGGCAAATAACATAATTTGTTTATTTTAACTAAAATTTTGCAAGATTTCTAAAATTTGGTTTATTATTTTTCCAGCAATTAATTATTTTACTTGATCATTAACTATCGAGTGATCAAATAAAAAAATACTTATGGTGGACTTTGATAATACGTAGATGTTATTAATAATAATTGCAAAAAAAACTAAAAAACTTATAAAATTTTAAAACATTGATGGAATAGTTTTCACGACTTAACACAATTTAACTTAATGCCAGGTTTAATTATCCTGCAATTATCCTGCAGTCATGTTATCCAACCCGTATGATAGCAAATGTCTTCCTAGCCTGACATGATTGAATTATTACCACTGACAGTGACTTGTAAATGGTGGAATTGTGCGAATGCTTCCTACACTTCAGCTTGCGGGCATTTAGTAGGTTTCCTATTTCAGGGCTCGTTTGCTTTCCAGCAAGGATATGAGTCGATATACGGGGCTTACCTTCAGTGGCATTGAGAACGTGGACGTTGATATGCGCCGGCACGGCGTTGGACGGCTTGCACGTGTAATTGCCGTCGTGCGATTTGTCGGCGTCGGGCACGATTAGGACGTTCGACGGCCATCCGCCGCCCCCGGCCCCTCGCGGCGGAGAATTACTCAGCACCCGAACGCCCGCATCGTAATTGATCATCCTGTCCTCGTGGTACCAAAACACGTACTCGGGCGATTCGGTCGCATGCTTTATCTCGCACACCAAATGCAATGATGAGCCGGCACGCAGATGAAGATCTGGTGCGCCTGTTATCTCCGCATACGCTTCTAAACAACCCACAAACAAAATTCATCCCTTCATTTTAAAAGAATCATCTTAAGGTGACAACTTGCGGAAATAAAGCTGGGCCACCTTCAATTCATTTCCTCAACTAGTCTGATTAATATTTAAAATGTAAAAATTACAAATTTCAAATTTTTTTGTTTTTACAAAATTGTTCTAATTGAAATAAAAAATTCAAAACTATCATTTAAGTTTAATATGTTTAATTAATTGATAAAATAATAATCTTGAGGTGACAACTAGCAGGATTAGCTGCGCCATCTTCAATTCATTTCTGCAATTAATCTAATCAATACTTCAAATGTAAAAATAACAAATTACAAAATTTTTTGTTTGTAACAAATTGTTCTATAGTTGAAATAAAAATTCAGAGCTATAAATTCTGTGCTATAAATCAAGTTTAATATCTGTAATTAATTGCTTAAATTCAAATTTTGTTAATGATTATTATTGAAGTTGCCTATTTATAAAATCGAAAAAAACATCAATAAATCAGTTTACTTGTGACTTTCAACTCTATGAGGATAATTGTTGGCGGATGTGTTGAGACTTGACACTTGTAGACGCCTTCATCTTCGAAACGTACTGGTTTGATGACCAGTCCCCAATTCTGCAAGTGCCGAATATGTTCCACATAGAACCTGTCATCGTGCGTGTGCTTATTGACACCGACAGAAAGCAATGTGGGCGAAGTAGACTGCCATTCACGCAGCCACAGTACCTGCACAACTCAAGACAATTCAACAATTGCGACAAACTCTAAATTTAAAAAAAAAGTAAAAGACTCACAGTGCCACTGTTCTTTTTTACAACACAAGGCAATGAAGCAGTTCCGCCGATTTGCGCGAAGACAATTGTTGAATTTTCAGTGGAGAAAACATTGCTTCGACTTTTAGTAGTTTTCCCTTGTTTGCTGTTCGTTTTGCCGTCGTCCGATGTTTTCCCATGAGAATTATCAATGCTTCGAATGGGTCGTCCTGCAATTTCTGACACAAAAAAACATAAAAAACTGTAAACCCCGACCCTGTCCATGTTACTTAGATAAACTAAGAAAGGGAAAAATCATAAAAAAAAACTTTCGCCTTACAACCTGTTACAAATTGAAAGCATTTCAAGTGGTTTTTCGCGTGAAAAACTTATTCTTTCTCTTCATCTCATACACGTAAAGTTTGTGCGTTTATTCATTCGTGCACATATGGCAAATGTAGAAAATATAGGTAATTCATTAAAAATAATTGCGCACTTTTAGTGCTCGTAGATCTTTGTCGACGGCAAAAACATTCAATGAAAAACATAACTTTTACACATATTGCGCCATTGAGGGAGAGTAACAACACCACCATTTTCCAATGTGCGCGGTTTTCCCGTGAATAAAAGCGGCCCAAACCTGCCTTTTTCATGTTACACTCATTTCACAATAATTCCGCAATAATAAATTTACTCAAATGTTATTAGTATTAGTCCTATATTTGGACGTTTAAAACAAACAATTTTACAAAGATATAAATTTAAATTTGGACATGAAATGATAATAAACTTAGGCAACCAGTTATACAAAAAACATTTATTGCTGTAAGCGCAATGCCACAAACTTTAAGACAATAATTTCAAACCACAAGTTAGAAAAACTAAAATAAACCAAATAGTGGCAAATGACTTTGGAAAAGTTGAAGTAGTTAGTTTGAGGCACTTTGTATATGTGCAAGTACAATTTATAAGTTTGCTCTTCTGCATTTTCATAGCTACACTTCTTATTGTTAGTGAGAATGCCCGGCGCCTTCACTTCAATGTAAACGTAAAACCTCTGGTATTGTTTTGGTGTGCACACACAGCTACACATAATTCCTATTCTTTGCTTCTTTGCGCACGCTTTGTTTACGATATCTTGTCTTCTTAAGGTTGTCGGTTGCGAGTCGCGACCACCTAACCAGAACGCGAAAGATAACAACAACGGTGGCGCCGCATTAAAGCTTTATTTATTTATTTTTACTCGCCGGCAACAATAGCAACAGAGTTTCTTACACTTTTACGGCACAAACTTCTTTCCTCTTCTTTAATACTCGTTGTACCAAAATGAAACAAACACACGGACTACAAAAAAAACTCCTATTAAAGTTTTATTTAAATGAAGTAAAACTCGTCGCAAGCAACGCCCTCTTGCTTTATACTTATACAAATACATATAATAACAGTAACTAAAATAACTAAGAGGAGATTCGTGGGGTGGCGACCATCTTTCGCTGCTTGCAATGTGCTTATAGATGGATGCGGGGAATTTAAGTAAACGAAAATGGCTCACGAGAAAAAACACATTAAAGTAATAAAACTGAAAGCGCTGGCAGCAACCGTCACGAAACAAGTACAACTGAAATAAGAAACACATAAAACACAACACAATTGTTTAAAACTTCTATAATTGATGTATACAGAGTGTTTTATCTTTTGCAACTTTAACTTAAGATTTAATGGCATAGTTGAAGTTGCCTATATTAGATAATACACTATTAATTAAATTACCAGCGCGCCACCTATTAACTACTAGACAAACTTGCGTTGCGGGCGCTAAAACGTTTTACCGCCCTAGAGCATTAAAACGGGAAGTTGACTTACTGTGCAAATAGGTGAAAAGCATAATAAATGTATCATTGCATGACTGACCATCAACAATGTCCTTAACTCATGTTAAATGACTTGTACTTGTACGAACAAGTATTTCATGTTACATCAAGCACACAAAATTGCTTTATAATTATTTTGATTTTTGTAATTCGCACAAATGACTAATCCGTAATACTTTAATAACTCTGTTTATTAGTGTTAAATTCGCGAATGCGAATAATATTGTGCAATTCACTTTACCAAAGGGGAACACCACGCTCAAATGAAAATGTTTTTAGAAACAACATTAACAAAGCAAAACATTGTTTATTTTTAGTAACTAATTTTAATCATTTCCTCTCCAGCGTGCTCTCCAGTCAACAATAGTCAGATTTGTAGGTATATAAATGACCAACAGGAAGTGTTGAAACTCATTCCCACCTCGAACACAGACAACAACTTATCAATCTAATAAAATTCAAACGCAAAATGTACAAGTTTATTTTATTAGCAGCAATTTTCTACATTGCTCATATTAATGGTAAAGTTTTTTTGTTTTATTTTTGATTTTCCAGTTTTGTTTTAAATTTATTTTTTAGAAGTCAATGCGTTGAAATGCAAATTGTGTGTCGGTTCACCAACAAGTGACTGTGCGAGAGACGTCGAATCATCAATAGTTATGCAAGAATGCCTTCAAATAAATACCACTGAACACCATGGTCATGGACACCGTTACAATCATCATCATTATCACCATGGGCGTAATTTCGAAACGACTACTATGATGAATGATGACGAATTTGAAGGTACAACGGAACAATCAACAACTGAAGATTCGGACGTGGAAAATGTATCGGAAAATGATGACATTAGGAATGGGGCAAATTTTGAACATCCGAAGCTCGAAACAAGTTGTGCTTACCTCAAAGTCAGAGGTTTGTTCATTGTTTTAATTTTTTTAATTGTCACTCTTTTAATCGTTGAGTGTTTTTATTTGCAGCTTCAAATGTTTCAACCGCTTTGGTAACTCGCGGATGTAGTTATTTCCCTAAAAATCAAGATTTGTGCCAAGTGATAAGGAAACATAATAAGAATATTGTTCAATGCAAAACTTGCACAACCGATGAATGCAATTAATTTCTTATTTCTTTAAAAGATAATATTTTAAAGGTTAAATAAAATTTTCCAACACAAAACACTGAGTATAATTTTTGTTTGGAGTTGTTTAGTTTAGAGGTGGAAATGTGTTTGGCCTTGGATCTTGAACCAAGCACACACCATTTGTGTTTGCGAGAAAAACATAAAGCGAAAAACGCAAACAAATAACAGAACACGAACACGAAACGAGTTGTTGGAAGACAACATTAGCCCCAGTATTACAACATTTATAAATTTCGACCATGCCATGTACGCCTTCTTAGTTCTTGCGTTCCTACTTTTCCCAAGCAGAAAATGCAAATTCCAGAGTGCGTTTTGAATTTGCCTTATTTGTCGTCGGAACATCGTAAACTTTAACTTACTTGCTTCTTTTTCCCTTTGCCAGTTAGCGCATGTTTTTCTTTTGCTTATTTCTTTTATTTATGTTTATTTGTCTCGTTTGTTGTTAATGTTCTCCCAACCATTTGCAATATGTAAATTTCGAAGCGACTAGGACAAAAATAAAGAAAACTGGCTGACTTTGTACTTTTCGGTTAAGCTTTGACTTCGCCCAAATAAGTACATCGAAAAAGGCGTTTGTTCCGTTATGTGCAAACTTTATCAGTTTAGCACATGTATGTTTAACAAGTTAAACGCGTGCGCGCATAGAAATAAAAGTTAACGCACAAAAAGAAAGCCTAAACAAAACGATGGCCAAGCCAAAGGAAACAAAAACGAAAGAAACGAAAGGAGTGCGACACGCTCATAAATATTCGATCCAATTTAATGCTGATGCTGTGGCCGAGAAAGCACAGGCTCAACACAAAACGAATGCCAGGCTTGGGCGCTAAGGCAAAAGAATGGCCGAGATAACCGAAGAGAGCATCGAAATGCTACAAATTCCGCCGAAACTAACATATGAATACGCCGAAGTTAAGGCAGGAAGCACTTGTGCAAATGTGAAATGTACACACAGAAAAAACAAATACGCATTGGAAAAATCCACAGGACGACAAAGACAGGGGTGTGCTTGCGATCCTTGCGCCTATCAACTGGTAAACTGCGAGTGTGGTAGGGTTGCGGAAGTAGATTGTAGTATTTGGACAGCCCTAATCTAGACAAATATACGAATACAAACCAAACATTGTGACATTGCCTCTGGAAATTTTCCTTGTACACGAGAAACGATATCAAATTTTCTGTCTGCGCATTGTTTGTTTCCATATCGGAGCGTTTTTTCACTGTTTTAAGAGGTTTTTCGCCAGAAAATTTCTATTATCCTTTATCAAAAAAATTCGAAAATCCTTTAAAGCGGATTTAAATACATTTGAAAGAAAAAACAAGTTTTAAGATAAACTGAGATGAATATTGATTTAAATCGCAATCTATTTTAATTATATTTGATATTAAATTATAATAAATGTGGAATTTCTCCGTCAGATTTTTTCATATCAACAATTAATAAATTTAATTAAATTTGAAAAACTAAGTTTTAAGATATACTGAATTTAGTCATTGATTTAATAAAATTGATATCGCATCAACGATTAAATCTCAATCTATTTTATTTATATTTGCTATTAAACTATAGTACCGGAACTTGTCAGCTAATCAATTTTACATCGCAAAAATTAAATATTAAAATAAAGAAGTAAAATCATCAAAAAGTATATTGGGTTGCCAGTCACGTATAGCCGATTCTTAATTTCAAAATACAAGAAAAGACAAACTATTTTACTTATAAATCACACTTCTAAACTCAAGTCTCAAACTAATTAATTAAAATGTGTAAAATAAATAAATGCAAATGCAAATGAGTTTATTGCACATTGCAACACATTTAGTTAATGAACATCACACGATCATGAACTCGCAACGACGTATTTCATTTTGTAGAAAATTATTCACGCTCGAAGATGAATATGACGTCGTGCAGTAAATGAGACGACGCTTGCGACTTTATATCTTTTATGCATTTTATGCACGAGCTAAAGGACTAAGGATGGATATTGTAGTCATATCGTAATAACTAAGAGCGTAAATAAGTGCAAGTTGAAGAAGGGCCCGCACGCGTGTGTTCTATATGCACATTCATGTTCGCCTTCGTATAAATAAAAGCGGAAATGCGAGCAGCACCAGCACAAGAGCACCATATATTATGCGCATTGGATGTAAAACCTTTCTTAGTCCTCTTAACTCTTAGATCTTGCCTATTTGAAACCAAGCAAGAAAAGCACATGATATAAAATGAGACAAAATAGAACTTCATTACTTTTACTTATAATATGAATGTTTCCTGAAGCTAGAAGACTTCAATCTTAAATTTTACTCATTTACTTAACTTTAAGAGTATTATTTGCTTATATTTTATTTGGTAGTATTTCGAGGAGGAAGAGTTTTATTCGTTTGGTGTCCTTTGAATGCCTAAGCGACACTGCGTATGTGACGAACGATCCTCGTCGTACTTCATCCTTCATCCGTTGTTCCTTGATTCTTATTCATGTACGTATCCAAGTGTGCGGTGTTATAAAATGCAAAACGTGAAAAACTCGTCACATCTGAACCCCCATGGCATTGCTGAATGTTTTCTCCTCTTATTCTTTTTCTTTATCGCATACAGCGTGTTCCCGGACCAGATGAAGTTCAAACGATGCTTATTTTAATTTTTGGAGCAACAGAAAATTAAATTGTTGATTTTGCAATTTCTATTTTGATTTTGAATCATAATGAAATACTGTTATTTTCGTGATAAATTAGTAGAAATTAAAAGTTTTAATAATACAATATCCATATTTCTTTTAGTTTTTGAAACAAGCCAAACAATTTATAAACTAACATTTTTTTCATAAAAATAAAAATAATTCTATTTTGATTTCAAATCACAATTAAATAAATTTCATACCATAATTTACGAGATGATTTTATGGGAATTGCAATTTTTCACCCGAGAAATAATTTTTTTTAAATTTTCTAATAAAGTTCTAACATAGTTCAGTTTGCCCTAAGGTTTTTGAAACAAGTAAACCATTTTATACAAAATAACTTTTATTTCGCAAAAAATGACAAAATAAATCCATCTGTTAAACTCTATCCGAGGACACACTGTATTTAAGCGCGGTTTGCAAGTATCGCCACTGCGTTCTGTTTTAAACAAGAACGCTCTTCCTATACTCCTATTCCTATACAATATTACATGACATATGAAGTGAGGATGAGGATAATATATAAATGTATGTTTCATGTGCTCATAAAAAGTGGGATTTAGATTCTCAATATTTTATCGATAACTGCTTTATGGCAAGTTTTAACAGACAGATAAAAAAAGAACGAAAAACGAAACGAGTTATTTTCAAGTTTGAGTTGCACTTTTTAATAGCAATGAATATTAAAACACAATTATAAAACTTGTCGCCCTAGTGATGTGTGCTTATTACTATGTAGATGCCGAGAGTAATCTTGAAAGTTTCACATTACAGTGTTGGAAATTTTAACGTATACCTAACAGTAATATTTTTCATAAGAAGTATGCATGTATTTTAGTTCCATTTCCGAAAGTTTAAAGGACGCAAGTTAAATGTTCTTCACTCGAGTAAAAGTTGATGTGTACCTAGTTTAAAAGTTTTCCGCTGCTTGCCGCATTTCCGCCTCGCCGACGATCTTCGCCATGCTACACGCGCTAGAAAGCACCGAAAAACTAAAAACCAAAGCGACCGGGAACGCATTCAAGCGCAACCCCAACATAAATCGCTACAAAACACATACACGACGCGCACCAAACAGCAACAAGCAATTGGACTCACTTACGACGGCTTGCGACAACGACAAGTTGAAATGCGAACGCGAATGGCATTTTAAAAGGAAATTGACTTTATTAGATCATCGTCTACTTAGCATGGGATGGCAGGGACGAGAAGATGAACTCTCTCAACTCGTTGTTGTTCAGCGACGAGCAAAATGTAACATCGACTAACTGACTAAACTACCATAAAACTTAAATACGGACGCGCTAATAGCAAAAGCGACGCGCATCCTTGAACAGCGTTACAAGGGTTTGCCGCTCGTTTCGTTCACGCTCAAGAAGCAGAAGAAACGCGCGCGCGTCCTCATCGTCTTCAAGTTTATGGAAACTAAATGGCTAAATGAGTAAATTCGACGACCCAAAACAACAACATCAACAGCAACCAGCAAACAACAACAAACAAGAAAGTGCAAACATGTATAACCTGGCCTATAAGAAGATGGAATCATGAATGTAATTAATCTATGTCCACGAATTAACGATGTAACTGTAGATATTAAAGCGACTTATAAGTTATATTTAAACTGAAATGATGTGTGCGTTGTGCACCTGTCTTCAAAGTTGACTGTCAGCCAAAAAAAAACCGGAAAAATGTTACATTTTCACATCAAGTTATTCACCTGTTAATTCTTCATCGTGGTCCAGGAATGGCAGCGACGTGCTTGTAATTGCAATGAGATTGATGACCATCAGAAGCAAGAAGAAGACATGATTGACGTTGATTACTTGAAGGATAACAAAGCGCATTTTCTCCATTGTTCGTTCGTTGATTGTTTAAACTAACTCTTTCAATTGGCACATCATCTTAATTAAAATCTGCAACAAAAACAACATTTTTACTTGTGAAAGTTTGATGTTTGTGTGCGTTGTGTGCGAATGTTAGTAATTCAGTTTGCTTATGTCGTTTCGTTTGCAAACACGAATGGAATTACGGCTCGTCAACGGCGGAAGGACAAACTTTAGAGCAGGATAATAATTAATCCTAATTAACTAATAATACTAATCCGACCCAAACATTTCAAGCAGTTGAAGCATTACCCGCCGCGCAAACCTTCGAGACTGATTTCTGATGCTCGTTATGTGTTTTCCTCGCCGGCGAAGCGCTCCAAATATTTCCCAAGGTGATTCAAGATACCCAAGTGCATAACTAATCCAACTCAATATTAAATTACAACTACTAACTAATTGCCGCTTTGGAAAAATATTTTGCGCAAAAGATCTTCCCCCATTCCGGTGCAATCACTAACGTTCTGGCGATTATGACTATTATGATTATGAGGGAGGGCATCAATCGACGTTTAATTAACGCTAATCCACCCTCGGCATCACAGATTGAATTAGTATAATTGCGTCAAGCGATTGCCATCATAGTCTGTGAGCGATTGTCCGATTAGTTTTATGATTAATCATTTCATTATTAGAGATATTATTATGATTGTTCAATGACGATTATGACTTAGTCCTCTCAATTCCTCATTCCAACAGACAGCATAATCTCATCCCTTAATTTAAGGCTTGCTATAGTTTTGAAAATTGTTTAAATCGCAAATTAATTATCTAAAATCGTTTTAAAATACTTTCAATTTTTGAAAATATAATTATAAAATGAATGTGTATAAAATAATTGAAATTAACTATTTAAATAGTTCTATTTAAATATTACGATTTTATTTTCAGAAACCCTGCTTTAATTTTTAATTGAGAATTTTCTCTACATAATTTGCAACCCAATTTACTCTTTGTAAGAATCAAACAAATTAAAAAGTATATTGGGTTGAATCATTTAACTTAAATTGTTATAAATTTAATAAAATCTTTAAATTTTGATGTATTTCAAAGATAAATACGAGTCAAGATAATTTTCAGATTGACGCTACAAAAGTCTGTGACTGATAATCCAATATACATTTTATATACGAATCTAACAAATTATAAAGTATATTGGGTTGCCAGTCAGAAAGAGCGAACTCTTAATCTTAATAAATCATGTTATTTAAATTCTTAAAAGTTTAATATGGCATATCTTTATAAATTTGGATCTGTTTCAAAAATGTTTACGAGTCAAAACCATTTTCAGTTTGATGCTAAATAAGTCTGCTTAAATTAAGAATTTCTTACACGTCGTGCACTTAATAAATTCAAAGGGAAAATCAACTTCTGTAAGTGCCGACATTCTTTAATGTGTCGTTCCTAATGCGACTATGTGTTTAAATATAAATACATGCGTGGATTACAAGAATTTTGTTTCATTCATTCCACCATTAATGTCACGCTAAGATGCTAAGCTACTAAGAGTAAGAACTAAAAGTAACAAGCACTAAAAATAGTGTTTCATTAAGCTTTTCACTCTTTTCCTACTAAACCTTTATAAGCGACGCGGAATATTCAAAGTGGCTTTAATAACGGGATGATATCGATGTGCCTTTCATACAGTTTAAAACTTTCAAAGCATGAAAGTAGCGATTAAATGGAATTAAAACTTTGATCGATTATCGGACTCCAAGCGCGAAAGATATCAAACGCTAAACGGCAATCCTTTTATGCAGATATTAAGCATCAAGCGCTCCGTTTCGAGATAATTGAACGACGAGACTGCAAAAAGTCAACTAACTTTATAATCTTCACGCTTATTACTTATTAGATTCTTGAGACCGAAAATTCCAAAATGTTTAATACAACAATTACTGAATAATTCATTAGGATATCATTGAAAAGTAAAAAGATCTCTTAAGAATTTCTTTGTTAAATAAAATAAATTTAATTTAATTAAAATCTTAAAAAAATACGAATTTCTTAATTGAAAATTGCGAAAATTGTGCGCAACATGATGAATGGTGCTCGTTAGAAATTCTAATTAATTCCATTTAATAACATGTACCTTTAGTTAGTTGCCGTGTAATTAATACCTATAAAGAAATCAAAGACTTCAAATTTCAGTTCAACTAGGAACTCTCGAAAGTCGAAAGCAACATTTCATGTCAAAGTGTTCCCCTCATACAATAGTCGTAACTAGAGTTTGCTTAATTACGACAAGCTTTTCACTTTTTCCCCGGTAGCAATTCGCCCTTCAAAAAAATGTTCAACAACTTCCAAGTATTAAGAAAAAAGATAAAAGTCTCTTCAATTCATTTGCACCGAGCGCAAGAAATTTCTATGACTGGTGATTTTCTTTTGTGCAGCATAAACTAACACAAGAAAACGTAAAGTAACTTAGC
>JARJDT010018500.1:0-14921 GCA_030264655.1 Leptusa sp. GC000079
TGCCCCAGCTACTCACCGGCGATACTTATCGCCGAGAAACAAAATCCCACCCCTGGAGACAAAACCGAATCGAAAGGTCTAATACAAAAATTCATAGGCTAGAGCCGTTTTTGAGTTATATCATAATTATATGAAGCCCTTTAAGTTGCCCAATAAAAGTGCATATTTAAAATAAGTTGTCAACAATCACTGACATTTGCTGAATTTTCATTTATAATGATAATTGTACACAGTTGACCTATGCCAATTTTGACATTTTGCAATCTTATTGGTCAACTTAAAGTGTTTATAACTCGAAAACGGCTCTAGCCTAAGAATTACTTTTCGATTCAGTTTTGGCTCCAGAATCTGCCAGTTCCCGATGGGTCTTTTGACACGGTACACCCGGTATATTCAACCAGATTGTATAGTTAGCTGTATATGCATGTAAGTTGAAAAGTGATTAGTTGTAATGAACGTCCACGTAAATATGAATTACTGTCATTGGAATGATGTATTGCTTTTATTAGAGAGTGCTTTAATATGTTTCAAACCATTTTTCGTTTCGTTTTGACTGCTTTGCTGCTTGCTTATTTCGGTTGTATATCAACATGTATGCTATGGCAACATATCTGACTTGCATATTGCCCATTACTCATTGGGCATTGCGAATCTGCGTGAATGCGAAAACTGGACTGCTAGTGACCCAAGCCAAAGTTGTGTATTTTTGGCTAAGTCAACATTGTATAACGCATACATCGACAACTAATACTATTAAGCAAATCAGAACCTAAAAAATGAACATCAACGAACGAACGAATATCGAATGCCACGATGATTTGCCTCTTCGTATAAGTAGCAAGTAGCAACAAATACAACAAACCTGAGACGACGTGCTGTGGTAATTTAATTACAAAAAAACCTGTATAAATTAAACGGTAATTTAAAGTGATAAGTGTGAAATTGCAAAGTAGCTAATTTCAAAAACGCATTTCACTATACATCTTCAACATCTGAAGACAGGTAGCACTTGCATAATCCACGGTTACACTGATCGAAGTTTAATTAACAAATTAAAAAAGCATTTATAAAGTCTGTATATGTTTGGCATGTTTAAAATTTTATTCAATTTATGGAGCTGTGCATTTTGGCAATGCAATGGCATTCCATTCTTTTGGCAACTGCGATGGGAATCATTTGTTTCTTTTTAGATTTTTGTGATTTTCAAGACCACCCGAACGTTTTTCTTCGCTGTATGCATCTTGTATAATTATATATTGAAACGAAAATAGTTTTATAGCCCCATTATGCCAGACGTTTTCATTTTGAACATTTCGTTCCGTACATGCGTCTCTATTCGATAGTCATTTAGGGAACGTTATCGTAATCACATGTTCGACTGATTTTACTATCAATAATTTGTCTCGTAAAAATCCTTGTTCATAACCGTAACTATAAATAATTCCCCCAAAATCTCCAATCTTGGTTGCGATGTTTAGTAATGGTGTCGCCAATGAGTGATTTAAGTTTAAGTAGTTTTTGCTTGGCGCCTCAGTGGAAACCGCATTAATAAACAAACGTCAAACAAGTGCATGTTAAACGTGATAAACGTTTAAGGCTACAAACTAAAGAAACAAAGGCGCAATGAGTGAAAAAGTCAAATTAACGCTAAAAGAATCAAAAGGGCATGTCAGTTACATTTGGTAGCATTTTGTTGCTTTGTTTGTTGGTTTAATACTATTATTTTTTAATGAAGTAATGAAAAATATGAGCGCCCCGAGTCGACGAATGAAAAGTTCAGAAAGTAATGAATATAAAGCGTTTAAAAATGTAATACTTGTAGACACCTGTCTTGGATGTATTACGGAATAAAAGGATTAACGTAATCCTTTATTCATGAAGCTTTTGCTCAAGTTTTTAAGCACAAAAGAAGTAAGATTAAAGCTCAGATTTTATATACCTAAGTACTAGCTACCTATTTGTCAACACGTACACAAGTGTATTTTCCTGCATCGCCCGTCGGGGCGAGCGAGAAGCAGCAAAGCAAAGAAAAACGATGCAAACGCGGAAAAGAATAAAAGAATATGGAACATGAGCGACGCAATACTAAAAAAACGCTCGATGTGCACGTTCGGTCGTTCCTTCATTTCTCTCATTCGCGTTGACTCATACTTAGGACAAGTGGAAAAAGGCACTATACACCTACTCCTATATACGGAAAGGTAAAAGAGAAATGTTAATATTAAAGGAGCGAAAAGAGGTTTTTAAAAAAGTAATCGCTTTTCTTTCTCTGATGTTTTTCATCCTCATGGTGTGCGCGTTACGTAAAGCTTCCATTCGCACTTTATGGCAAGCGCGCGCAATGCAAGAAAAGTGCAGGATTTAATGATTATTTTGCTTAATGTTGCGCTAATGCCGAGTCGTTCTGCGCGCTTCTTAAAAGAATCATTAAATTTTGAACAAAAAAATACAAAATCTACACAAGTAAGACCCGAGATTAGTGCATACTGTGTATGAAACTTGAGACTTAATAGCAGCAGCAGCAAGCAAGAAGCAAGTTTTTCATAATTCGTACTTTTCATTTATACCAACTTACCAAGCAGCAACTAAACTGCATTCGTGTCGGAGCGGTGCTCTATTGATTTACATTGGCGCAGTTTTACATGCAGTCGGTATGAAATAGAAATGGGGATTTTCTCTTCGATATCTTTTTAACATCGTCGTCTACAATTTTCAATCAATTATTAATAAATTGCGGCTTAGTAGCTGAAAATAAAATTTCAAACGTTATAACTATTGAGGGTATTACTGGTCGATCGGACGGAATTCATTTATTATTACTTATGGTGAAATGCACCTATTCTGATATTACATACACTTTTCTAATACATATACAACGCTGGCAAATGCAATTTAGGTCGTAACATTATCACGAGCACGTACTCTTCATGGACATGACCAGGCAGTATGTCAGTTATTGGCATATTAAGGAAGGTGGAGTGCAAGCGTTCGAATTCAATACTTTGTATAAATAAATGCACGGCAATTTCGCATTCTCATAAATCTATAATGACCACGTCTATGACCAACCAGCAGCAGCAACAGCGAGCAACATTTCCAGAGGTAAAAATCTTCTTATCGCTCTATTCTTTTCTTCTTTCTTGGCGAAAACATGGAAAATGAGAAGTGAAAAATCAGTCGTGCAAAAGAAAAATAAGAAAATACAGCGCGCTGACATGATTTGTTGATGATAGTTCTAGTTTTGCCCTCCTGCTATTCAGGCACAACACATGAGCGCATATGAATGTGTGTGATCCTCAAACTTACAACTCTTTACACATCGTCTTGGCTTGCCTTGGTTTGCTTTGCTTTGACTATAACAACATCATATATGTATTGTGCTCTCGCATTTATCTTTATACGCTGTAATGTGTTTGTGGGTCAGTTCGGTTACTATATCATTTTCATAAACGCAACTTATCATTTGGTCGTTGGTTCGTTTCTCTTTCGCTTTGCACACTCTTGTTGTATGCATACTTCTAGCTGTATGTATGTATATTCGGCTTGGCGCTAATTAAATTAAATTATACACGCCCGATACTCGAACACTGTGCGTTGTGTTGGGGCCGCTCGCTCGACTTTTGTTTATGTTCGCCATAGATATGTAATAAGTAATGTTGCAAGTAAGTAAGTAACTATGTTGTATGGGTTTAAAACGTTTAATTTATATGCATGTGGAAGACGTAAAGTCGCATTTTAATTGCAATTGTGGAAACTCGATTGCATCAATTTCGACATTATTTATTACAAACAAACCACGACAACGAGAAAAGAAAGTCACATAAGATTGAAAATTAAAACATAATTCAATATTTGACTCGCTCATTTAGCACATTATTTGCTAGCGATAAATGGATAAAATGCTACAAGTGACTAAATAGTTAAAGAGCATGTTGCATTTATTTAATTATATAATTATAAGTAGTGCATATAGAAATAAGATAAATCATTAATACGTGCATTATATTTATTGTAACATGTTCGAGGGCACATGTACACCGAGTTTTACGACTCTTTACGAGGCAACGCGCGAGTTTAAAATTTCCATTTGCTTCGATTCACTTCAACCATGAGCTCACAACCAGCTAAACGAATACAATATGAGAGTATGAATAGCAATAGCGCACTACACACTAGGCTAGAGATTTTAATAAACATAAAATGTCATTTTAGCGTTGGGGCCACCCTTCGAGTCTTACTATTAAATTTAATAAGGACATTTGGAAGTCATATAGAAGCTTTCCCGACATCCCCTAATATGCACTATTCACGTCTAAAACTGTAGATGCAAACGGCTAGCGGCAATGAGGGTGTCGTTGTCGTCTTAATAGACATATATCTATCGATGCACTTAACTTCCATACTTGGCAAAATTTTATTTTACCTATTTCGTTCTCTTCGAGACAGTTTAGTTTAGTTATGGAACTATTCAAAATGTAATTTGAGGTTGGCCTGCCGGAAAGACAAAAAGCCGTAATCATTTTTTTGCCGTAATTAAATTTATTAATCCATTCGAATGTATGCATAGTTGTAAAAAGCAACAAGAAGAGAAAAACGAGTTGTTTGATAATGAGTGTCTCGTGTCTTCTTGTCGCAACCAACTCGGCGACTAGCATGAGATCTGATTATTAATATCATGTTCATGTTTAGCTGTTTATAGCGTTTATGGACAAACTAGGTAAACTATAAACACATATGAAACAAATTGGACAAATGAATAAGTACAAATTAGAGTAAAGTTTTTCCGAGCGACTTGGGTTTTCTATGAAGTTGCTTTGGAAAGACTGAAATTCATTCAAATTCAAGGCAAATTCTTTTGGTGAAAATTAACTATGAGATTTTCTTTAATTGTATCAATAAAGTTTATTACGTGTTGGTCTGAAAACTTGTGCACAATTTTGTATGCACAATTGGACTTCACGTATGTATGAATATAGGTATATGTTACAAACGACGACATTACAACAATTTCAATTAAATCGCCGCTGGTGGTCGTGGAGTTTTTGAATTTTTAAGCCACATTTTGTTGCATGGCGATGGAAACACGTGCAACCAAACACACTCCTTGTAAATACACATACACACCACCAATCTGCTTTTTGTTGTATTTTTTGACTTAGCAGTTTTCCTTCATGTGCTTCATATTATACATTCGTAAATTGTAATGCATTTGTGTGTTTATTATTTCACTTCGTGGCTCAAAAGTAATGACCAAGTAACACGCATATCATTGCATCGATACCGTTTTGCTCGGAAACACGTTTCTTCGGCCAATAGTAAACACTAAATAAACCGCTTACAACGCAGGACGAAAAGACCGCGCGTCATGAGTCTCATGAAGGAAACGTTTTTTGATGCCTAGAGTGTTGAATACGACTATTAGAATCGTGTTATTCTAATTTCCTTTCGTAATCGAAAAGCAAAGTGATGATGACTCCGTTGGGTAAATTCAAAGTTCTCTGGTGTATGAGCAAATTTCAAATAATCCAAGAATATCGAATGTTGCGAGACCGGTTTGAACATGCATGAAAAGGCTGCATGTGTACAGTCTTTTCTGTCTTTTCAGTCTTTACATCTGGAGTAAACCCTTATGTATGGATCTATATGGTGCTCATATAACATGTAGAGCTCGCTAAAGAGGTAATGCTGTTAAAGAGCAAAGCAAAAGAAAAACAGTAGCCGATGTGTGTGCATACGAAGTACGCTCATTTATTATTACAAAATAAATGACGGGCCGTGCGCACCACATAACATGGCATTGGCGATGGCGAGTTCTGCACCACACCAGCAAGCGCAACCGAAAAGTCAGAATTTATGGCCAACGCTAATAAAGTTGTAAGGAATTTTATTTCGAGATAATTTCGGTTTGATAACTTGGCGAAATGCTACGTGTTATTATTATTATATTCATATACGCCCGATGTATATTTACGATACCGTTACGATAGCAATTTTGCCAAAGTTGCAGGTAGTGTATAGTGAGTGCTGCTTTGCACACGCAAATTTTCATTGAGATCACGGCTTGCATCTTCATCTTTAGCACGGTGTGTAGATGAATGTGTCGTTTGTGTTTCGTGAGGTTGTTTGGTTTTTGATTGTGGTTGCTTATTGTTAAACTCCTGGTGTAGTACCGTTGCACTCTGAAATTGTGTTGTTTTTTTTAATTTTTCATTTATATTTGCCGTATAAGTCTACACATAGACTGGAAGATATACGCTACATCATAAATTATGTTCGCTTTATTGAATTGTCTTCGGTTTAATGCAATATAACTTGTGGTTTAATTACGCGCAGCGAAAAACCACGGAGGCGTGAGTTTTATGCCCATATTCAGGAAATGGTCCTGTTGCAATCGACGCCTTTCTGGTCCTAAAATCTTCTTAGCCTACTTCGTATACCATATGTTTACTTTAGTACCAATATCAATTGTGCGACATAAAGAAACTTGGTGGTAACACATTGTATGTTAACAAAAATTAAAATTATCAATTAATCAACATTATGATTATTGCGTTGTCGAAACGTGTATGACTTATGAGCGCACATAATTCACCATAATCATGGTTTTAATGCTTTATTGAATTTGAATATAGTAGTAGCCATGGTGGTTTTTCATAAATAAATTTCAACAGATTACATTAAGCTGATTTTGTCCGTTGGCGCTGCTGGCTGCATGTAGCCATAATGTGTTTGTGCATATGAATAACATTATCGAATTGCGCGAGCAAGTTCCATATCGAAAAACATTAACCCACTATGACCTAGTAAGTACTTGTAGTGTAGTAAATGTTATTAGCGGGCGGCCGTGTGTGCACTCTGGCATGCCATTGCCATGCAGCAGCAGAGCGAATTGCAATTGCGAGTTTTGGCGAGTTGTTACGCATGGATCACCGTATATTAGTTTGTCATTTCGTTTATAGCACATGAACGTAAATAAATTGACACACACATGCACCACAGGAGCACGAGAACAAGTTGTGCGTGCTTTGGAATTGGTTGGCCAAAATGCGTAATGGAAATTCGAAATGCGTATTTGAATACCGTCGATTGGGAATTTGTGTTTCACGGATATGCGCAGTACTTAGAGTTCGTATTTCTAAAAGTTGACCCAATCTATACCGAGTCTTGGATCCAAAGTTGAAACTCGTGAGTGAATTTGCTCGATTCAACTTTGGCGAACACTTTGTATTGCTGCAAAGAGTTGAGTAGACTACACGAACGGCGGGATCGCGAGAATATGTGTTGAGTGTAGTTTATGGGTTTAGTTACGGTCCAGCAAACTCGAAACACATCCAACAGAAAATGTATATTTTCAATCAAACGCACACGCATTAATTTACGATCATCATAAACCATCATATTCGATTTTTTTCTTGTGCCACAGGGAAAATGAAAATGCAATAGCCAAACCGCATGTACAAAACACTGCATGTAATTTTCAGTTTGGATTATATTTGCAATAATAATATTTATGCCAATTGAACATATCAACCAATTAAAGGCGAAGAAAATTATATGAAAGGAAATACGGCAATGAAAATTCATTAACGAATTTTTTATATTTTTTGCACTATGTTTTCTGATTAATTTGTATACGTATACATACTTTGCATGTATATCAACTAGGTTTGTTTGCTGTTTCTGTTTTCATTTTTCTCAATTGTTGCTCTAGCACATTTGCTTAAAAACAAATAGTAATTTAAACCAAAAATGCTTTTTATTATTATGAAAGCGGGTGGTTTTTACGGAGGTAAAACCATCACGAAGAAAAAGCTACTGAATGTGCGGCTACAACGTTGAGTGAATGTAGAGAAAAAACAAGCGCGTCCGCAAAAAATATAAAAACCGAAACAAAACGTTCATTTACATATTTTAAAACCTCCACAGAGCATAAGCAGTGCATGTAGATGTAGACAATGTGAGCACTAGGTGGAATAGTCGAGCCTGATGTAGAACTGAAACTCAGATTTTAATTTAAATATAGACGAGCTCTCTATATAATCATCATCGCAAAAAATCTTTTGTACTTCTAGAATATGCTCGCGCAAACTGCATTCTATAGGCAAGGTGAACGCATTTATATGCTTCTGAATTTCTACCACCTTCTGCTTTACATTCGCAACTGCATCCTGCTTCATAGCCAGCCATAGATTCAACTCACATCAAGTATATTATTCCCTTCATTTCTTCCTGCATCCTCATAGACTCCGAAATTTCCAGTTGCAATGCTTTTACCTTTTTACCTCTTGTTTTTTTTGAACGATGAGAGTTTAATATTGGGTTTCATGCGATAATCGTAGGAGTAAATTTTCAAAGTATTTATTCGAATTTCACTTTTACACTACAGATTTCTGATCTCAAATTATTGATATTACCAAAAGAATTGTTGTACATCACGTAACCGTTAATAACTTACAAAATCATATAGCTGTTATGAAATCTCATTCCAAAACAAGTAATGCTCTTCGTTCGATGATGATTTAAAATAAGCGCAAGAAGAAACATTTTTAAATTTCTTAACTGAAACAAAAACACAAAATACTTTCTAAATGTTATCTTTTACCTCAATTTAACAAATTTGTCAAATCATTAAATCGTTTTGTAAAAGCACGGCGTACGCTTATTATTGTTGTTACCTGTTATACCAGTTCGTGCTCGTCGTTATACATTTCACGTGTGCGTTCGTTCCTCATCATCATCTTATTCTTGTCTACTCTGTACGCTTCTTCAGTCTTCACATCAAGTTTGCATTATTATTTATTTAGATCGCGTTCCATGGAGGCAACGTGCATGACATCTTTACAGAATCTGGGCACGCACTTTTTTATATCATACACATTGTGTACATGTGTATTCTTCTTACAGCCGCACCAGCAGCAATGGATATGAAGAATATTAGTTAAAAGACGACACGGTTTAAAGACGTCTTCATAATAAAGCGTTTAAATTATTCCTAACAATTTAGTAACTGGTTCGTTTTCATCATAATGTACAGCCACTTGTCGTTTGCGGCCGAGATTGAAGAAGCAAATCGTCAATGTTCTACTAGTTTTACACGATAAACGTGCGCACTGGACTTATTTGTGTCAGTCCTTTACTTAGCTTTACTCTTGATGGCGATGATTATCGTTTTGCGTATACTCGAGGTGCGTGCAATTAAAACAGGAGCTCAACAAATCGCGCATCGTTTACTTAGTTAGCAATTAAGTTAATGTATATCGTTAATACAAATGCTACTAGAAACAAGTGTGCTTGTTGTCTATCATTTTTTGCCCATGTCTTCTCTTTGGTTATTAAGATTTATTCTTGCTTGGAGAGTTTAAGTTGATGGATTTTGATGAATTTATAACGGGTTTGCTCTCTAACTGGAAAGGTTATGCATGTAATGACTATTGGAAAGTAATGATTTTTGCGTTTTTCCAATGCAACGAGCTACAACCCATTGCTTGAATGTGCAAAAGGTGTCTGAGCGCAATTCATCATTTTGGTTGACAGTAATTAGGGTTGAAGCATGAGGCGACGATGTGGTTCAATGATTTACGCTATTCATAATTCATAAATAAAGAACATACATTGTGACCTACTACTAGATATAAATTTATCGAAATTGCAATAGTAATGGAGAGCAGAGCACAATATAAATCAAAATTTTGCAATTTACTCTAGAACATATTCTGGCATAGAAGATGATGATGATACACTGCAAGTGTTATGCTATACAGTTGGTCATTGCTAGCAGATTTCAGATTTTCCTGTTATATATTTTCCTTCCTTTGATGCCTTCTGCTATTAAGGTAGAGGAAGTCCCTTAAATTAAACCAAACTATAGGTCACAAAATATTGCATTCACATGTGCCTCGCATCTGTCATCCATTGCTTTTTACGAGTTGCTGATGGTGTTCAGATTGAATATTTCAAGTTTCAACCATAGCTTAGGTAAGTAAGTACTTGAGGTGAAAACTCAAAAAGAGTGTGCAAAAATCTTGACTACTGTAATGACTAATTAAATTAAGTTGGCAGTTTCTACCTACCTATCCAATTTAATTAAGCGTTAAGCATTGTACTCGTTGTCAGACTCAGAAGCCAAGTAATAAGTTAAATACAAAAATCACTAATTTATTAGACTGCATGCAAAAGAGCATAATTAACTCTGGCTATCTATGGTAATGGTTGTGCTAAAAAATACGAGCTCCAGAGGAAGAAGAAAAAATGAGTGCGCTTGAACTGTTGTTTGAAAAGAATAAGTAGAGAAGTAAACTTGCACACTGCTTCAAGTACTTACTTTCATACGATATAAGATTACCACGTTCATCAGTTCTGTGCCTTCCAAGTAAGTCCGATGTGTGTGCACACCACGAACGACCACGTTATAACGCCATTCAGCCATTCTCCTCTGAGTCGACTTCCTTATGAAAACAAACCGTAAATCATTGAAGTCTTCCTGTAAATCAATCGTGAAAACTAAACAAGAATACACGCTCGAACACACTTTGAACTGAAACTAAGCTAACTAGGAACCTATATACGAAAAGTTGTACGCTCGTACACACTTATGGACCTCTATACAGAGTGTTGAAAAATTATCTTCATCCTGTGCTGATGACATCTCATTAGATGGGAATTTAATTGATAAAGCGCAAGCACTAATTTCCCAAGCAATTTAGTTTATTTTCCTAGCATCGAGGCAGGCATTTTATCGCAGTGAAAAAGAGCACTTTTTGCCTATGCCTTCTTGGATTATGTGTATAGAGGTAATCTGGTTGTGAAAAAAGTTAAAAGTTTACTGCATTCGTGCCATATTTTAAATCCGTTCTAACCTAAAGTATCCAATGACAGGGCCGTGTTTGTCAGGCACCATAAACCATTGCTTAAGCCATATATCCTCACTAATTACAAGCAGAATTACGACGGCCGAGAGTGCCGAGCCGAGCGTTGTGCGAATGAGAAACCAGCAATGCCTTTGCTTCATCTCGCTCAGCTCACAATGTATGAATGTGAAGATGCTGACTTTTCTCGTGGTGCAACATACTCCACGACTCTCGGGATAAATAACATCCCTTGACCTTGAACTGTTGCCAGAAGAGTCTCGAGTGCATATTTTCAATTATAGTTTTGTATCTTATTTGTTTTGAATAGTACGCGCCGCGGATGCTTAAGCTATATTGCGGTCGTTGCAACTAAAGGCTTGTCTGTCTTTTGGCTGGTAAATAAGCGAACGATGCGTACGCACTTAAAACAAAATTGTACGGAACACTTCCCAACTTTTAGAGAATCTCATTCCACATACGTTTCGGTCAGGCTTTGAAAAATGTTTGCTTGCAACTGTAGGTGCACAATGTCTTCCTGTCAGATTAAAGGGATCCTACACACATGTCACACTTTACTTTGCTTTCACGACGGCATAGATGTCGACGACGCTCTTGCAGCGACCGAATGATAATTAATTGCCGAACATAAACAATCAACGCAAAGAGAGATGCTAATGATATGTACGAGATGTTTGAGGTAGAGTATTAGAAGAGTCGTTAGACAAAGTGCTAAGAATTTTCGTTTGTGGCATAAATAAGTTTAACTGTTTACGAATTCTTGGATTCTTCAATTTTTCATTTTCTTCTAATTTATCTCCAAGCGCACTTGACTAATGATATACGCACATATTTAGAAGTACTAATCATTTCAAATGATCGAAACATGCCGAGATGGTAATTAGAGATATCTACTCATATTTTGCGTGTTTGCTCATTTTTCTAATACGAATAAAAATTGCTGATCTTATCGACAAAACTATATAAATGATAAATTGCAAACGTGAGTAGTTTTGTTGATTTTAATTAAACAAGTGAGAAGAGTTTTAATGTTACTACAAGGCATTCCTTTATTGCTACATTTTTATTAAGTTTTCATGAAATTCCATCAATTTTCAAGATGATGAAAAATTGAATGGCATATTCATCTTTCAAACGCGCAAAACATGTAATACAAAGAACACAATTGTAGTATGAGATAAGATTGATGAAAAGGCAATTATACTTTTTGTTGATTTTTGTGCATGATGCTTGACGTATTTATAGTTATTTCTGCATTTGACTGCAAACAATAGAGTATATGCACACAAGAAAAGTTCATGTCCATGTCAGCACCTGCTATTAGGAATATCTGCTAGAACAACAACACGAAACATACAATGTGTATTTATCATTTTGAATGATTGGCAAATTTTGCACAAATTACTCCCAATCATCACACAGCAATTGAGTAATTTGAGCAAATTACTTTATTATTTCAACTTGCAACTTCAACAATTCATAATGTATTTTAATATTGTGCAAATAATTCTTTTGACACATTGTAGACACCTTTAATTCGACTTATGTTACGAGTGTGATTTACGAGCGCACGAACTGCTTTTATAATTAGATGACATAGTAGCGAATAATAATTTCGCGAAATTGCATATTGGAGCATTGGAAGCCACGATCGTATGTACTTTACTGTAAATGTGTGCACGAACGCATGTTGTATGTAAGCAAGGTAGATTGCACGTATCTAATATCAAACTACGAAATATACACACAGGCCAGCACCAACCAGATATACCCTAATCATAAATCTTAGCACAATATACAATAATATACATTCGCTACATACATGTTGCATTATTGCACATTAATACAATACCGATGTGTGTACTTATACACAAATCAGTTGTTGGTAAACTGGTAACAACACTAACAACGCAAACGCACCGCAGACCCACTATGACCTTGTTTATACTAAACGACGATTTTGCTTGATATAGTTGGTTGCTAGTACATGCATGGATGGCAATCATAAAAATATGTATTGGCACGTATTAGGAAGTGATTGTTATACATATACGTATTCTGTAAATAATACATGCAATGAGCATTATTGCCAAACAGATTTAACTAGATAGGACGAGCAGTCGTATTCGTTGGATGATTTTTCAAAGAAATTTTCTACAAAATCAAAATGTATGCATTGTTTCTTCATTCACTTGAACGCACTTTCTTAATCAATTTGAATACTGTGATTTTCAATGGCCAATCTAGCCTAAAGCATTTAAATCAATTTAAAGATTATTGAAATTTTGTTTCGATGAGTTCTTCTTGCAATTAATGAAACCGAATCTCCAATAATTGTGAATTGCAATAAACGGGCACGCTGTAACTACGCTAAGTAATTGGCATTAAATTAATAGAAATTGCTACAATTGTCGATATAAGCGCCATGCAATGTTACAATTCCATTCCACACTATAGCTTCACGCATGCCGCGAGAAATGTGACTGGAAGCGACGAAGTCAAACTAATTACAATTAGTGAATGATATCGTTGGATGTGTTGGCTCCCACACATTCATTGGATGACTTATGAATACTTATTAATCTCGCTTTCAACTGTATTAAGCAAATTTGCTTACATTGTGCTTACATTTTGATATTCATAGATTCATTATTGCAATATTGATCAGAAGGTAAAATTAATATGGAAAATAAAGAAAATAAAAATTGCGTTTATGAAATCTGATTAAATCGAACGCTCGACCACCCAGTCCTTGCATGCGTTAAGTATGGTGTTAGGAAATGGCTTTTTTATGCATAAAACGATTAATTTAATAAAACTAAATTAACCAAGATGGTCATAAATTACTGCAAAATTATACGCTGTGTGGGAATTTATATAAAGATTTATTACCAAATTTATTAATTTTGGAGCGTTGATGCGAATTGTACTTTTAGTTGACAGACTCGAAGCGCAAATAGTCGAAACGAAAATGTTTATCTTTAATTAAAAAAATGTCAGCAAAATTACGTGTTTGACAAAATCTACTTCGGGAATTGTATCTGTGTATTTTTGTTATTCATTTTTGCGAAACTTCAAATGGTACTTTTATTTCCGTTACCTATCTAAAATAAAAGCTTCCGAACTGAACAAACTCGTGGAAACTCAACAGCGACATCGTTCGTGCGCTCATAGCATTGACCTTTTTTTATAGATTGAACGTGTAAACAACCCATCCCATTCCGAGTGAGTCAAACTTGTCTGGAATGGATGTGGATACAAGTAGAATAATTATATTTTTATGCATAATTAATATTAATAATAATACTCTGTGATGACACTTTTATGGCTTAATGCTAATTTAGTGGACGGCTTCTTTCTATAACTGTATTTCAACAAACGGTGTGCGCAATGCAACGGAATAGTCTACGTTCCTTTATTTCGATGATACCTACTACTAAAGAATTCTTTGCTTTGCTTCTTTATTTTTACAGTAAAAATTTATTTAATTTATCGATTTGCAAATTGAATTAAAATGTAGGTATTAGATGCATACAAACATACAATTTCTTACGAAGTTATTGCATTTCCTGTAATAACGTTTAGTGCACTAATTTATAACAAAACAAGGACTGCAATTGGAATATAAACTAGTTTGGATCGCGTCCAATCGTTCATACATCGCATACATCTATAAATGTTTGTGTATGAACAATATTAATATGTATATTCAAATGATTTCCTAATGAATATGCAAAATCATTTAAATGTGTGTTAATTGCCGCTTATTGTTGTATTTGTAATACGTTTTATTGTATAATAAGTCATAACAAATTAAGTGAACATGTATTATTAGTTACATTTTACTGCAATTCCACACAATAATATCTTTATGTCATTTCGAATGAAAACGCTCATCTAGTTTATTTTCAAGATATTTAGTACCTAAAACAGTTTCTTAGTTAATAGTAGTCAAGTAATAAATATTCAAATTGAATAATTAGTTCTTTCAATAAAATTTAAATTTAGAGGTTCATTTAAAATAGGCATTATAATTGGCGGCCAAAATGAAAGAAA
>JARJDT010018508.1:0-12571 GCA_030264655.1 Leptusa sp. GC000079
AATTATTCCAAGCTGCATTGGAATTGTCACAACAACTTTTTGACGAGATTATTTCCCAATAACTTAGAGATAGCTGTGATGACTATTCGACGGATTTACGTCAATTGAGTTTATGGCAGCATAACATAAACGGGGTGAGACTAGACCTTATAAAAAGTATTAGCAGAGTTTAGGAGTGAACGCATCAAGAAGGCAACGTCAGCGCTTATGAAGAACCGAATAATTCGACGCTGGAAAAAGCAATCTCTTAAAGAGTCAATCGCTCACATTCGACCTACGGTAGCTTGAGGGGCGGCTGCCATTGCCATAGCCGCCTCACATCCGCAACACGTTCAACTATATCCGGCTAACAAATAAGCTGGCGAAGAACTTACGCGGCGCTTATCCTTCTCGCCTCAATAACTACTAACGCCAGAGATACATATTTATAACGTCTGAATTTATTAAACTTTCTAAGCAAATTTATTTACTTGCTACCCTTATCTGGCAATACCCCTTAACTTTCTTAACGTTATACACCAGATTATTCCATCAATCACGTCGGCGAATGTGTCTGAGGTTTTTCGTAGCTTTGCAAAATAACTGGAGCGTTATAGTTTGCAAAACTTATGCCCAAAGACGATTTATTCTCGACGCTAAATTTATTTTTATTTTAGAAAAAAATAAAAATAATATTTGGAGAATAAACATCTACAAAATGATGATAAGTGGATCTTTTGAATATTTAAACGCGCGATAAAATGCAAATAAAATGAAATTAGTTGACATAATAGCTGGTCATCCCTTGAATAAATATTTGACCAGATGTCTGGACAGCATCGCCTACGAGGGTTTTGTTACTTTATCATAAAAAGTTTTCGAATGGCGTTATCAAATAAATATATATAGCTCTTGGTTTTATTTTTATATCCATTCCGCTCGGGGAGCATTTTATTCGTGTCATCTATACGTAATGATTGTGTTCGGTAGCGCGATGTATTTACGAGTCATGACTTATAAAACCACTGACCAACGAAGCAAGCAAGCAGTCAACATCAATGACAAAAGCGCCTAATGTAGAAACAAGACATCAAGAAGAGAGGAAGAAAAATTGTCCACAAAATGTCCGACGTTTACACAAAGAAATGCGGCATTAAATTGATGATTGTCGCGCTCGCAATTTCTACAGAGAAACATTTTATTTGCGACTTTTATTTTTGCAGGTAATATCTCTTAATTTATTTAAAAAGGACTATACAGGATGTCCGTGAAAGTACGAGCTCGAATTAATTTTTGACTCATTGTGGATTTTTATTTGCTCCAGCATAGTTAGCGAGTCGTAACTTTTTAACTTAATTAAAAAGCCCTTTAATGTTGTCCGTTCGCGCGTTACATTTGCAAAGTTACAAAAAGCAGCTGCCAAATGCATTCCAATTTGTTATTCTTCTGCACGCCAACGCGAACCAGCGAGACTCATTCGCGTTCTGTCTGGCAGGGCAATTTTTTATTTCGCACCATCGCCAATGCTTATGGCCAATAGATAGACGATGAGTCAGTGAACTTATTAAAACGCATTAAGGGGGTGTAATTAAATACTTAATCATAATATATTAATTGCAGGGCATGCGGTACTTCAAGGGTGCAGGCCAGCAGGAGAATTTCGTTCCAAGTCAAAGCGCGGGAACGCTCGACCAACGCCGGTCGCTGTCGAATTGGGACGAAAACGCCGATGGAGGGAGTTTGAACTAAGCGACGCCGCTAGTCGCATTTGAACCGTCGCGGCGCCAAACTCGAAAGTTTTCCCAAAGCGAACGCGCTTTTCCCTCGTCGTTCAAATACGCGCGCATTTAAATTTTGCACGCGCGCTTTAAGTATCCGCCAAATAACTATAAATTTTGAATTATAAAACAATAAAACTTAATGTTGCGTGATTGAAATTAATTTCTGTATTCGATAGTTAAACAAAAAATAAATGCGTGTGCAATAATCATTAATTAAATATAAACAAAAGTGTTTATGCGGCTTTAATGAAACAAGTTGATTAGTTGATGAACTTTACTCCAATGGGATTATTTTTACTGTGTTCAATGACAAATGAATGTGTGCTTAATAAAGGTCGTTAGGTCATTGAATTTTTTGCTTTTAATTATAACTTATTCACGAAAACAAGATTAAAGTCTGCGAATTCAGACATTTCAAACCGGGCGCCAATGATGGAGATGTGCTCGAAACGCTTCACGGAATCGGAAGCGCAGTTACTAATTTAATGTGAAGCAGTGTTGTGTTGTTTATTTTCCGGCGATTAAGGCAATCCGCGCAGTGTGACGACTCGTTATATATTCATGTGACTTATGCGGATTAATTAAAAATATTTTTGCCCAAGGACATAATATACAAACCAAGTACAATGAAGTCGTCGAAAAGGTTCACGGATTTTCAACTCTTCATTTGCATTTGCAATTTATTACTGCAAGGTATAAATTACCACTTTTACAAATTTGTTCATTTAATGTTTTCGCGTGTTTGTATATGAGCGGACATTAATCAAGCATATTTTTCCAGCGCGCTTTGTTAAAATAATAATGCGTTGTAAAAGGATCTTCGGTGTGCGTCCTTTATCCTTTCTATTTTCCATTGAATTGAAACCATGTAAGCATGTGTACAGACGCTGAGTGTGTATAATGTTGGACGAAGTGAATTACGATGTCCGAAAGAGTGTGTCATCAAGCCAATGCGTCCGACGTCCATCCTATCTTTATTAGAGTCCTAGTCGGGGGGCAGCAGAGCGCGCATTGTCCTTGCCGTCGTCATCCCGCGGGGGACATTTATTTCAAATAATTATATGTTGGCTTGCTTGACAATATACTACATTTTCATCATTATTTACAGCGAATACTTTCCTGTATGTCTGCTGGCATGCCAGCAATTATTTTTCTCTTGGGTACCTACAAGCAAATTATTGATTTTTTAATAAACTATTTTCTTGTTTTTTTTTTGTAATAACTACACATGTAGGGTGTAATTTTATTATTCAGTACTTGTCGGGTTGATGAGTTCGTGAACTTTTTTAAAAAAATTTTTATTGCAGGTTTATTTAAGTGGGGCAAATTAGTATCATCAAATTTAGCTTTTCAAACATGAAAAAAAGTTCCAATTTAAAACGAGAGAAATATGTTACCGCCGCTTTATTTGTATTTATCTCTTTGTTAGCTTAGTGTGATTCAATTTCAAACATTACTTTGTTATCAATCAAATATGTCATATTTTACTGCGGGATTTTAAATTGCGTTCATGCTAATGCATTATACAAAGTGTTTCAACTTTAAATAAATAAATACCAACTAATTTACAATTGAGGTAATTTATTCAGTGGCATATAAATTAGTAAAAATTTATTGCCAAATGTGTTGGTAATGTCCATGCACATTAACAACAATAACAATAACTAACGACAAAGAATGCGCTGAAAAAACAAGCGCATAATTTCATAGAACCTGAGGTGGCAACAGGCAACCAATATGCATATAATATGAAATAACTGTCGTTATATAAATGTATTAGTTTAATCTGTAGTTTATTCAAGCCGCAACTATCATTAATAATATTTACCTAGCATCAACTCATCCATAAAGCACAAACAAAGCGTGCTGTGAACAACAAAATACAATGAATTATAATATTTCAAGAAGATTCTTTTAGCACTTCATTGGCACATTATGTGGCAAACTGAGTGATTAATTATTTAAATATAATTAATTACAAGCGCCTCATTATGCGTTATAAATAAATAATTAACGAGCGATAAACTTTGAACATTCGTTAATACAACAGCAATAGATAGGAACAACGCAGTGGCATGGCAATAACAACACATCGCATCACATGAATAAAGAATACAAACATATGTCGCATTTACTGCTAAGCTATAAGGGCACATTGCCCCACATACCTTCCTGCAGCGGATTCCTGTTTTAATTACCATCGTTTAGTTGTAAATGTGCACGTATAAACGAGTGAAAGAATACTAATAAAATTAAAAACACCACAAATAAACATCCAATAAAAAATAATTCAATTTAATTTTACGTAATTGTATTTGTATTATTAGTTCAATTAGTAGATTGACTTTTATGATAAGGGCTTCAGTGTTTGTTTATACTTTTTATATGTAGATGAATATGATGATTGAATGCTTTCGATAGAGTCAATCAACTGGAAAGTGAACATTAAATAGTTGTATTTTTAATTAATTTTAGACTGAAAATGGTGTGGTTCATAACAACGTATTAAAGCATTTACTCGAGTGGAAACTATAAATTTGATAATGAGAAAAGTATCATCTATATCCACATCAAGTTAAATGATTGCGTCGTTTCCATTACGTTTATGATACGAATTATAATTTATATACGCTTGAATGGAATGAAGTAAATGAAGAAAGTTTCTCTAATTCGAAGCATAATTTCCACTGGATTAAAGTTGTGTGTCGCGTGGCTTGAAGGAAAGCGACGAATATCGTTTTTCGCCGGCGGGGCAAATCGGCAGCTTTTATAATACAAATCAGATATCTTCCGAAACCGAATCGCAATCGCGCAGATATGTTCCGATACCGAATTGAGTCGCGCACCGAAATGTACACTCAAAACGCGAACACGATCATGAACGCGAATGCGGAAAGGAATATCATCATTCGTGGGCATGCTTGGGTTGCTGGCACTTGTTTGTTCTTTTCTGCTCTCTCATTCGCAATGTTTACGTCCTTGTGTATACACAATCTAAACAGGAAAATTTACAGAAACAGCTTATATACTTGCGACTTAAATAAATAAAATTAGCTCGGGATTTATCAAGATGAATTTATTTAAACTCAAAACTTTTTACCGAAACGCGCATGAATGTTCATGTACATTTCGAAAACAATGAATAATTGGCAAAATTTAAGAACGAAATTCTATTATATCATATTATATTATATGATATATTAACAAAAGGGCTAAACAACTGATGGCATTGTTCATTTTGTTCAATTCTTATCCGGGGGTGGTGTACCCTGTGTGTTGCTAGTAACTAACAACGTTGTTCGCGGTGGTTGGCTTGGTTTGTTCAAGTTCTTGCGGTTCGAATGTGTTTGCTTGCTCTTCTGGTGAGCGTGCTCTTGCATGGTGGTATGGTTTGACGCAATATAGTTAGTGTGTGAGCCGAACACCAAACCAACCAACCAGCGGTGCATGTGCTTGCGTAAATTATTACAAACATACCGCAACAATAAGCAAATTAGTATGGCTCAATGGAATTGTGTTTGTTTCTTTGGTTTCTAAACTTATTATTTCATATATTTTAGCATTTTCCCGCTATCCGACTCCTCATTTCATCGTCCTATTGTTGAGATGCTTTCCTATTCTATCATAAATGTTTAACTTTAAGGCTAATTAGTTAAAGTGACGCACCTTGTATAATATAGACCATAGACGAATACTAATTTTAGTTGGTAGTGTTGATTCAATTGGCATAGTTTATTTACAATAGCTTCATTAAAATTGTATTGGTTTCCTCAAGCTAGGTACATAAATAATGGGTTATTCTATCGTAAATAATTAACAAACTGATGGTTACAGTTCTATAAAGTTTGCATCTGTGTTCCAAACTTGGAAGTTTATAATATGCACAAGTATAAGTAAAGGGTGGAAATACTGAGGTTGTATTAAAAGCGCCACTACTAAAACATCGAGAAAACGATTCGTAATTAAAATGCCATTAGTACATTGGGTCGTAATTAAAATTGACACGGTCCAAACAAAACTATGTAAATATCATTGGTTGGCTTCTAAATATTTAACTTTTCCGAAATAATGCTCACACATTAGTGCGTGGGTGTGTAGGGCTTGTGCGTTCTAAATACAAAACTAACTTGCGTTTGTTTACTTAATTGCTTTCAATGTATAAACTTCATATGTGTGGCATGCGTGCGCAATATTTACACACGTTAGGCACATACATTTTCCCGGTAGCTGCCAACGTGTGTTTGTGGGGTAAATGAAATTTATTGCAAAATCCACTTTTCGAATTCTATTATCGCCCAAATATTTCCTGCTGATTTCAAACAGCTGACATTTTCAAATTATTGAATTATTTCGTTAAAAAACTGGCGAAATTGCTATTTGTGCATTCTGTAAATGTCGTCTTGTGCTGTTTTTATTTTAAGTTGTATAGGCTCATCGTCGTGTCGAAATAATTTTATATGAAAATTTATGAGACCCTCGGGAGGCGTCTGTGGTGAAACGTGTGGACTTTAGATCCGGCGCTCTTTCAAAAACTGTAAAATTAGACCAGTTTAAGTACATTTTTATTACTATTTTATACTTTTGTGAAAATTGTCCAAAGAAAAAACTTATTAACGACAGCAATTTAAATAAATTGCTCGCAAGAGTGATTAAGAATTGGAGACGGATTTGTAAGAATTAATTTTAAAGAATTTTAATTAAAATTTTGACTTTCCATCCTTGCGCGCAAAATAAATTTGTCGCAGTCGCTGATCTTCTGTACTGTGAGGATTTCCTCTTGAGTGCGCTATGTATATGAATGGAGACATGGGATCTAAAGCAGTAGATTCGAATACGCCAAGCCAAAAGTAAACATTTATAAAGTTGGATTGCGTTAAATTTAAATTAAAGATAAATTGAAGGTAAATAAAGAATCGTTTCCTCGGGTTTAACATTCGGAATTCTTAGCTTTGAGCGTTGATTTGGATTTCGTTTCGTTACCACTTGCGTCGCCATGCTTTGCTTATAAAAACGCTATTACTATAAACTACAGAATTTGATTTGATATACAGACTGTCTGCGAGTTTCACAATTTCAAACATTTCAATTGGATTCGTTTTGACGTGACTTGCAGGATTGCAGGATATTTCCGTGTAGCGCAATGCTGTCGAAAGGTATTACAAACTAGCTGGATTCAAGTAAACCCTCTTATGGACGACAAGTTGATGTGTGTTTGGAAGCAGTCTACAAGCGCTAATACCCATCTTAGGTGGTAGTGGCGGATAGCTACACATCCGCCACCATCCCCATGAAGTAATGCTTTCCGTCTCGTGTGCTATGCTATAGATAGATCGTTGATAAACAGCGATATCAATGGCTTCAAATTAACTAACACTTGTAGCACACGACTGCGCAATGTTGCCGGCGGCGAAGGAATATTCCTTCGTCAGGATGAGGATGAAGACTAAGGTCCCAAGGAGAATGAACGACGACTTTCGGTCGTATTTCATATACAAATATACAGGGTGATCAATTACTTTCTTTGGAAAAATGTCATAATCTGCCTATAGTTGCAACCGTTAAGACTCACCCTGTATATGAACACATGTACTTTATTATAGGAGGGAGCAGACAATTGAATGCCGTCTTATAGTTTCGTCCGTCGCGGAAGTTTCGCGAGAATTCAAACATTCAAACAATTAATTATCAACTTAAGTTTCGATGCACAAGTGCTTTGGAGCGCCTTCGTCCGTTCATACACAATTGAATGCGCTGCTTGTCTTGTGTGGTTGGGGTTTAAGTCGAAGTCTCTTGAATAGAAAAAAAAGACTTAATTACTTGGCACTGTGTGTTATTAACCGTCCCATTCGTTTGTTGGCTCACTCGCGCTCGTTTGCTTTCGGTTCGTGATAAACTTGTACAAATGAGTTTAATTGTACGACTGTGTGACCACGCTAGGATACATGCACAGAAAAAAAAAGTTAAAGCAGAAAGAATTAGAGAATGTTTATTCATGACTTATGTGATTTGTAACAGTTAGATAGGAAAAAACAAGCAGCGAACGAAACAAAAACCAACAAACTTCTGCGAACGTAATTGAAAACTAAAAAAGTTTAGAACTGCCTGGCACGCCTGGGTCAAAGTTGCTTTTAATAAACACCGAACATGCAATGTCACTTGCTTTTAATTATTGGCGAATGGGACGCGAAGAGTTTCAACTTACATCGGCGTCCCTGAAGTCCTCAAGTTTCGTGTAGTTGCCTCCTTGCCGGCACATACAGGGAAGGATTAGGAGCGTGAAGAACATTTCACCCAAGCGCGCGCCAACGGTGTCGAGTTGAAACGCAATTAAAACTCCCAAAAGATCACTCGCTGTACCATATCTAGAATATTTCACGCTGAAATCCATTACGTCAGACCATTAACACTCGCCAGTTTTATTCCATTTCGCTTACCTAGGCTAGGTAGGACATTTATGTTATATTCAAACGATGACATCATTATATCCATCGAGAAGGATTTTATTTTCCTCTTCATGCGAGGAAGAGATTTCCATCGTTATGGTGTAAGGTATATAAGAGGTAGCAAAGTCGTCGTCGCGTTTTTATGAACTAACGAAATCCGCTTCGGCTATAAAAACGGCAATTCGCAACGCATAAACATGCTGCACCCGGACTACTATCGTTCGTTTTTTCTTACCCTCAGAACTGTTCAGATCATCATAGTCGACAGCGTCGGAAAAATTCGCAATAAAAGACAGAAATTTTCATGTTTATTTTAAATAAGATATAAGTAGTTCCAACATACGCCGCTTAAAAAAATTACTTGATATTGACCCAATTTGGGTAATTTTTTGGAAAAGTCTATTTCCGTTTATCTGCCGCCAAGGGTGCTATATCTGTGTAACTTAATTTTTTGCGCGTTCGCAACGGGTCGCTCTGCATGTTGGGATGAAACATTAGCGGGTTCTCTCTTATTATGCAAATGAAGAGCGCGGTTGAATTTTTATGTCGAGCACCTCCTGTCATTTTATCGCAAAAAATTCGAGCTTTTACCGTTTTCACAAGGTGCGCGGCCATACCCAAAACGAGCGAACATCAACAAACGCTCGTTTCGTATGCACACGCAGCGTCGTTTTCAATTAAGCGCCACACATTACGGTGGCAAAGGAAAAGAAAACGGGAATGGTACAGAACGCAGGTAATGGGACACTTTTGCAAGGGTTATTGCTACAGTTTATGCTAATTTTAGCCATTTTTATTATCGTTTCACATTTTTCCGTCTTCGTCAATAACAATAACAGCAAACAACGTCGTAACAAACAACAGGAATAACAACAACAATTCGTCGAATTTAGTGCTTGCCATGGCTGAAACCGTACTCCTTGCCACCGGAATGTCCTCCCTTCTTTCCGTAATCCTCATGATGGGCATGATGACTTTCGTGGCCATGGTGTCCTTTATGTCCTTTGTGGTCCTCATCGTAGTGTCCCTTGTCGTGGTGTCCCTTCTTGCCGAAATGATCGTCATGGTATCCGCTCTTGTGACTGCCTCCTTTCTTATGTTTGCCCTCTTTACCACCATGGTGTCCATGGAAAGCGCCATGCTTGGCGTGATGTCCGCCCTTATGGTAATCATCGTAGAACTTGTGTTCCTTGTGGTAGTCGTCCTTGTGGGACTTGTGGTGGTACCCGGTAGTCTTCTGCCCTTTCTTGTGTCCCTTCTTCTCGCCATGTTTGCCTCCCTTGTGGCTTTTGCCCGCTTCGTGATGCTCCCCGTAGTGGCCAGCCTCATCGTGGTGGCTCTTCTTGTGCCCGCCCTTCTCTGCATGATGACCTGCCTCATGTTTCTTGCCATGTTTCCCGTGCCCGCCCTTATCATGATGATGCGCGGTTTTGTATCCTTTGTCGCCTTTATGACCATGACTGGAATGATGGTCGCCATGATGGGAATGCCCGCCACCTTCTTCGTGACTGTGCTTATGACCGGAAGCTGCCACGGCAAGATCGCTGCTTTCTTCGTCCTCCTCTCGATACACTCGAGCCGAGCATAATGCCACGGCCAAACACAGGCCAAAACACAATATAATCAATCTCATTCTTGTGCTGCCAACTAGCGAACTGATTGCTTTCTGTCGTTCGATCGTATTTATATCCGCGCGCTCGGTGACTTTCTTTGGTTCGTGTATGTGGTAGAACAGTTTTTGGGGTTTCCGCGAGATTAGTTCGAGTTTGGTGTTTTTGCACTCGTTTGTGATAGTGCGCGATGCAGTAATGTGTCGCATTCGCATTGTTCGCCATCGTTTTTTCTTTGTCATCGGCTGCGATTTCATTTTTATGTAATAACTAAACTGTTTCTAGCACTACAGTTGCTTTCTCTAATTGCTGCAGTGCGCCGCCGAGATGCTTGATTAAACATCAGCGGTGTTGATTTACAACATTGCCTTCTTTCACAAGAAGAATGCAATCAGCGCGCGCACTGTTTGCTGTGTGCGCCGCACCGGTAGTTGTCGCGGTTTTGCCTCACGATGCGGTTGCACAATAACCGTTTAAACTACAATTTCATACTTTTTTTACGCAACTCTTAACGCAAACAAATGATTTTTGCATCATTTGCGATTAATATTAGTTACGTTAACTTACGAGTACTCCAAGATGCTGCAAGATGCTAATGCAGGCAAGAAATGCGCCTGCATCAGTTGCTGCGCTAGCGGAATTGATAATATGCAAGCATTAATGCTGTCATTAAGGGCCAAGAGCTTCTGTTCCAGCACGGCGACATTAATTCCGAAACTAAACGAATATAAGAAAAGCTGCAATTTCATTCTTGCGAGAAAATGCAAAAGAATGCGCTGCTACAGAACAGAAGTGTCGCAAGTGGAAGCTATTTTGCTAACGCTAAAAAGGTTAATTAATCTCTTTTAGCATGCAAACCGCATTATTCTTTTACCCTTTAAATGCAGTCCGACCCTGTTCTGCAACCCCTACACGCCGTCGGCTTCGCGCGCTTCTATTTTACGACTTTAACGAAGCATATCATGACAACATTTCCATATAAAGCGTGGCGTTGAAGCGTCGACATTGCACTATCTACGACTAGTTTGTAAGCGAAAATTCGACGCCTTACTTTTGCACCTAGAATATAATACTAGACAATAGACAACGTTTCATAATATTCAGAAAAGGAAAGGAAGCAACTTTTTGTGACATTCTGTATTTGCATGTTCTTTAAATAGGTGCCATTTAACAAGTGTCTCCTTGGATACTAGGTTACGTCGAAATTGCTTACTATTGGTGTCCCTGGTTAGGTCATTATTAATTTGTCCCAAAGGTTAATGTCCAAGACGGACTTTCCCACTTTTAGAGCGGAATTAACATTATAGCTATTCTGGGGCTACATGTCTAGTACATTCGTTTGCTGTCATTCCTAGTTTAAAATGGACAAACATTTCCCCAAGTGTAAATGTTGCCGACATATGCGAATGTTAAGTAGTAAAATGCATTCGGCACTAATAGTATTAACAAGCATTCGGCTGTAGATATACCTTCTCTTAATTATTGGTTTTCCTCCATTGGTAATACTCCCGCAATGACGGTGGAAACAAGCGACAAACACGACAAACTCATTACATTTACGAGCCAACACATATGCCTATTTCCCAACTATTTCCCTATTTCTGGTGTGATAGCGAGCGTTCCATTTTGATATTGTTGTCGTGTCTTTGCTCTATGCGTCCTCCATTCGGTGCTCGAACGGTACAAATGTGACATTTGCATGTATCAGAATTTCAAGTCCTTTAACTAGCCGAATAAATGTCGCGGTACAACTTGGGAATTGGATATGCACGCCTCCCTTGGTTGGCGTCACGACGTCGTGTTTTCTTCGTTTCGACGTCGACTACAATATTCGCATTCGGCGTTCTATTAAACGTACATTGTATGTCAAAACAACTATTAGTTCCATATTGTATTAGTGCTCAACTTTTGCTATAGTTACATCCACTTCCCATATACTGCCTGCCATACGATATTAATACGTAATCAGTACGTTAGACGTGATCACGTTATGCTCCACATTAATTAATGCATGTATGTAGGTACCATCAATATGTTGGTTTATACAAATTTATATGGAAATCACATTGTTGTGGAGAAGTTAGGCGGTTGAGGTTCATAAAATATAGGAGCAAGCACCAATTTGATTTAATTCGGCATTTGCTACTGATGATTATAGACATATGACTTGATTAAATCCAACCAACTCAACAATATTACCCAACGATTCAATATAATTACGTCTAATATGTATACATGATTATTCTACAAATCTCTTTGTAAAGCAGAAAAAATATTTATTTGTTTGCTAAGATATAGTTGGTCTTATTAGTGGGATTGGATTAATGTGCAAACAGTTTGATCTTAAGCACAAACAGCTTTAATATGTTGTAAATCATAATGCCGTACGTTTCACGCCTGATGCTCAAATCCAAACAGGCATCATCACAGGACACACCATGATCCTGGGATGACATAGAAACCCATAGTCTGAGCTGCTCCTCTAAGTCTTCGCTTAGACGCAAATTTCTATACTCTTGACGCATCAAACGACTAATCCGCTTTGCATTAATAATAACTCATATTTAACACGGGATCATCCATCCTTCTGTACCAGTCAGACATTAACGGCTTAGTTTTTGAGCCCATTCCACTCTGCAATGGTGCGCGCACGCTAATTGTGGCCGCTCCCTTTCCTTCCTGCATTCGAAGAGGATTTACGAGTAAAGTGTATTGGAGTTTTCATGTAACGCTTATGTGCACCGCAACACTGCCGGTA
>JARJDT010018543.1:0-25125 GCA_030264655.1 Leptusa sp. GC000079
TGTTTGATTAATGAGCTAGGATAAACTGGCAAGGTGTGTCAATTCTTAGGCTATTTGCCAAGCTTACATAAATTTGCCATTTTCGTCATGTACTTACATCTTGTATTTATAGTTTAAAATACATTGATTGCAATTAATCGTTATACGTTTGAAAATCATTTGTTGCTGTCTGTAAGTTTAAGTTACATGGAGTCTTGTATGTTTGCTTTCGATTTATCGAGACTGAGAGTGAATAATACCGCATAGGTAAATTGATATCTCAGAAATCTAGGAATAAATATGAAATGAAAGTAAAGTGTCTGAAGTAATGTGTGAGAATGACAGGCATTAATAAAATTTATTGCATTTTTCATAATCTCAAATATTGGTTTCCACACAATTCCAATCTGAAAATGTTATTCGGTCATTTATTTTGAGCACTTTAAGTCTTAATGTTATCAGTTCCTCATACATGGTGTTAGATTTGCATAAAATGTCAATCTGCGCGATCTACATGTTGATGTCGTTGGTGCGTCCTTCGGTATTGTGTTCCTAACATGTTTTAATGGACAGAGAGACATAGAAGTGAAGCCGTGATTCCCAATCCGAGCAAGGCGAGAAACTTGACGTCGAGACCGAGTAATGGGTTCAGTCTCAACTTGTTATGACGCGATCCGTGCTCCGAATAACTAGAGTCGTTACTTTAGTTGGGATTATCTTATGTGTCACTTTGGGCAAATGCGAGCCTTGATATATGCTTATTGGCAACAGTTAACAACAGACAGTAACGTACCGGCTTGCTCTTCCTCGCAGCCTCCACTATAGGATTCACTCAATGTCGACGTCGATTACTTAAGCTGGGCGCAAAAATTTAAAATCGCGCCACAAGCCATGTTCGATTTGTTAGCGTTTACTAGCGCTAAATAGACACTGACTGATAATAGAAAGAGCTTTTCAGGTATATCAACTTTGATGATCCTTGCGTAGCGGATGGAGGGAAGCAGGCGTTGTTTTGGAGTAACATCAGCAACATGATGTTGCCTGTACGTATTTATGAGGGTCGTGTTGTGTTTTAAGCAAGTAATGAATAATTAAGAATGATTGCTGTGCGGTGTGGGTGCAAAGAGCGAGCGCGTCCAGAGGTGCGGACCGCGACGATCGATGTTGAAGCTCGTTATTCGGACGACAGCCCCGTGAAGCGCGCCTCATGCGACAAATCTCAATCTGCAAGGCTCTGTTCTGCTCATCCTAGCAACCAACTTGAATGCAGATTGAGACCTCAGGCTTGGGGTGTCGCCTCAAGCCTCAAAACACAAAATTACCCAAAACAAACATTAGTTTACTTAATTAACGTAATTTTAAGCAAAACAAAAAAGTGTCCCATTTTCTTTGTTTATTGATTAATTCTAACTAACACAATACAAATGATATAAGGAAGGAAATTATGCAGTAGAAATAAGTTATGCGCAAGTTGCGCACGTCAAAACTTTTACTACCGGGCAAATCGTGTGTGGCTTTGCGTGAGCGAATGCAGTAGCATTGGAGTTTCTTTCTCCGAATCGTCACTTGCCTGCCAGAGTGCCTTTGGCACTGGTTCGCAATATCGGATGACATTTTACGTACTCGCTTTACATTAGAAGCGCTGATCGCATATCGGTTTCTGTTGCAGATTCCAAACTCGCTGGCGGTCGATGTCGTTGTCGACTGCATGCCTGATTGCGGCATTGCGAACACGCTGTGATTCGCCTCGACCATGATCTCCGATTACGACGAGGACGAGCACTTCTGCATCAAGTGCCACATTACCATCAGCGGACTCGACAATTATATAAACCATCGAAAGGCGAATTGCATCAAGACGATAACAGACCAAATACCCAAATCGCCACTACCGAGCCAACTGCTATCGCAGGACGAATCGTTCGGTCTGAAAGCAGACGACTTCTTCTCGTCACTCGAGCTCCAAAGCAGCAATAAAAAACAAGCAGTGCCATCAACAAGTGGCAAGAGTGGTTTCAGTGGCGTTCTGACACGAAGCAAGACTTCGGCGGTTATTCATGCATCGACAAGTCATGCTGGTGCCCAAGTGCAGGAAGTGGCTCAATCAAAGTCCGGCAAAAATGCGTGGATTGGTGGGCATCAGTTGAAAGGACTCGGCAGCGGCGATAATCAGACGAAATTAATCAAAGCTGTGGATAATTTGAGTAGGAGTGTTGGCTTGAAGAAGGATGGACCCGCTGATAGTAGCATTGTGACGAGCTACAACGATAACTCGGAGGAAGAAAGTGACGAGTATGATTATGATGATGAAGACGAAGATGATGAGGAGGTACCGCGGCACCATACGGGTGGTAAATGGATGCCCGAATGGAGCTATCCGAATGTTGTGCCACCGATCAATCATACTGGAGGTAAATGGAAACCGAAGGCCCCGCCACAGAATCATACCAAGGGCAAATGGAAACCAGCCTCAATGTATGAAGCAAGTGTACCACCTCCAACTTATACGAAGGGCAAATGGAAGCCTGTTAATCCTGTTGTCAAAGAAACAGAAGAATTTCCACCGCCTGGACATACCAAAGGTAAATGGAAGCCATCAACAGAAGCATCACGCGAGGAAAGCGACGAACCGAAAATTAAGAAGAGGATTGTTGAGGATAGTCCACCGTTCCGCAAGTCGAACGGTAGCATACAATACTGGTGTAATCCGTGCAATCGACTTCTATCATCTAAGATCGTCTACGAACGCCATATAAAATCCGAGCTGCATTTTAAGCGGATTCTGCACGAAGCCGAGTTCGACGACACATCGACAACGACAACCTCGACAGCAACAACAACGGCGACGGCGACGAGTGCTAGTACGGCAACGCATTTGAATACAAACCACGATAAAGAAGCGAAACGGACAATACGTAAACCTGTTGAATATTGGTCGCATACCAGCACGACGGGCGAAAACAATAAAGACACTATGAAAAATACAATCGGCGATGTTGTTACCACAACAGAATCGACGACATCGGGAACAGCGACTGCAGCGTCAATACACCAGCGGAAGAAACGAATTCGCAGAAAAATCTACGCAAAATGCGAAGTATGTCTCGCTCGTGTTACCGCGCAAATGATGGGAAAACACTTAATCTCTCATTATCATTGCCGCAAAGGCGATATAACACGGCCTGAGGCCAAACAGATGGTCCTTGATAACATACATGATGTCGTCTTGCAATCCCCTTACCAATGCGCGGCTTGTAAATTTTATTGCAACACTCATGAAGACTTTCTTACACATTGGAATGCTCCCGAACATGCTGAATGTATAGCGCAGCATGGCGGTATTCTCACTTGCGCGTTTTGCAAGTTTTCTTGCTCGGAGGACTTGAACCAATCAATGTATGAACATCTCACGTCTTTGGAACATGACGAAGTTATTTCTGTCATCAATCGATCGGTGCCAATCATTATCAAAAATCTATTGCCTGTTGAATGCGCCACTTGCTCTCAGAGTTTCACATTTAACGTCCAACTACGACATCATTGTCAAATAACAAAACACGAATTGTCAAAGACTGCCACTGATGAGTACCAGAAAAAAGAATATTGTCACATTTGCAGCAAGGCTTTTAATTCGTCAATTAGCTTACAAAGACATTTCAAAACACATAATGCTTCAATGTTTTTTTGTACACAATGCAATGTTAAGTTTTCTTCGGCTGAAGAAATTGCTGAACATAGAAAGACGAGTTTGCATAAATTTGGGGCAAAGACATTTTCGAAAAAGTGCGACTACTGTCAATCTTCGTTTGCTACACTAGACGAGTTCAGAATTCATTTGCAGAATCAACATCCTCATCATTGTTCCCGTTGTCCGCAATGTGGCAAAACTTTTACGCTTCCTCAACAACTTTCAGTACATCTAAGAAGCAAGGCGTGCAACGCTAAAAATGAAGAGTTACAGGACAAACCACACAAGTGTGATCAATGTGTCTTTGGATGTGACACTGTGTCTGAATTGATTTTTCATAAGGCTTTACATGGCGAGCCATTACAATTGCCAAATAACAAACAGGCACATTACAAATGTTCGCTTTGTGAGAAATATTTTCCGAAGTCGTCACTGCGTTTCCACATTCAAAATCACACCAACGAGAAGATGTATCAGTGCAAGTTGTGCGACGCGAAATTTGCTAGAAAAAACAATTGGATCTACCACCTCAAACGACATGAAAACAAGGATAATTTCAAGGGTTCATCGACTCGCAACATTGACAATGCGAGCACCAGTGAAAAGAACTTTTTGTGTGCAACGTGTGGCGCCAAATTTTCTATCAAGTAAGTTGACTTTTATATTAAGTATTCATTACGTTTGCGTTTTTATATCATTTGACTCCTGCCTTTTACCAGAATCACATTTAAAGTTATAAAGTGTGTCCGAATTGCATGCGGTACTTTAACGACATTTTTAATATCTTCAAGTAGTAACAACAAACAACAAATCGGTGAAATATTAAAGGATTTTAAGCTTCCCCCAAATGCCGGCAAAAAAGAACATTAATATGAAATGTTCGCTCGTACTTTACTTACTAGAGGAAGGAGTGTTTCACTGGTGTAATATTTTCGAAAGTGTTGAATTTAACACCCCAATAACTCTTTTAACGGCAATAACGTTGACTCATAAACGGCAACTATCTTTGTGCTTTTTAATTTACGACGCTTTTAACACATGATCTTGCTTTGTCCTCGTCATATGTAATGAACAAGGTAAGTAAGTATATTCAGATGGCATTACAAGAAGCTCTCAATGCGATGATAAAACATTTCTAATTTTTACATTATTTGAAGTCTATCGCAAAACAAATTTAATTTTGTAATATTTGGGGTGAAAACAAATATTCACTGGGTAGTGTGGACGTTTCCCCCTCATTTTGCAAGTTCGTCGAAGCACCTGCAAACATTAAACGCAGTAAATCGCACAAACCCTCCGCGCGGCGCGTAATTTATGCTTCATATTTTCTGCTAAACGTACAGTAATTAGAGAATTGTGGTCGGCGTGAAATATAGGTGAAGGCTTCGGAATGTTTATAGTAATTGTGGAGAGTTTCGCCTCAAGCCTGCGAAAAAGCCGCGATGCATGTGCAACGCGCATTTACGTACGACACATGACAACGAGACTGCGATATCGTGGACGCGCGCCAACGAATCGAAAACTACGTAAATTCCTATCAAAGTTATTATCGCACTAAATATTGTTACATGCAGTCACTGTCACTGGTTTCGCCGAGGAGCATTGTTAGTGCAGTTGCGTTTGTTCTTCGTTTATCACTTGTCACGGATGGCATTTGTGTGTTTGTGGGTTAAACACATGAATATCAAGGGGTGGATGGTGGGTTTGAGGTGGAACGATTACGGCTTTTTGAAAGCAACTACTTTAGCCAGCCAAGCAAGCCCAAGTATATAATGCAGACGAAAGCCGAGTCCACACTATCAATCTTGGGGCGCGCTTTGTCTTAACGATAAGAGCACCACCTGCGCAGGCCATTCGGTACGCATTAGTGGCCGGCAGGACATGCCGCGACAACGCCATGATTTGCAGTCTCAACGACCATAAACAATTTCTATACTAGCTTCCCCACGCTCTAAGCTATAGTTGTTGCCTTCAACTGTTTGGAGTTCACTTAACGCTCGCTTCTCCGTGCTGCGCGTATATCTTTTCTTGTATGTCGCGCTGGACAAGGATACTCTTGTCGGAAGGAGGCAGCAGCGTAAGGTGTAGCAAGAGGCATTGCGGTGCCTCGTAAAGGAGGACGAAAACGGTACCAGACTAAGCAGACATTTGCCTAACGTATTATCTCATAATTCCCTGAGTTGTGTTTAAGTAGCATGCCGTTGTGGACTCACCCTTTGATATATGGCGAGCCTGCAGGACGCGGTCTAATGTATGCTTAAGTTATTTACCCCCCAGATGGGGAGTTTTAGTTCCTCCTTGCTGGAATTAGTACGATGGTGCTGGCGAACGCCGACTCTATGGGTGCCTAGTTAAGATTTATACGATGTACAAGGACGACGAGCAGGAGGACTCTGCAACTAGTCACATCCATAGTTGCGGCCACTATGGTACAGCAGGACCTTAATAAACACGCACCTTATTTACGAGTCATCGAGGACCCAAGAACAAGTCCAGTTTATAACAAGAAAAATCCCTAATTCCTTTCCATACTAATATTGACCACCAAACAAATTTTACAAAAAGTGCAATTATACACTAGATGAGAGTTCATTTCGATAAGTTGAAAACGTAAGTTGTGGACGTTATTAGTTTTGGTCGTGCGTAATGCGTTCAAACAACGCAACCGAAAACTCATGAGTGATATATCACTTGAATGGGAATAGTCGGTCGCAACTCGCACTCGGCAGGACCGTGCTTATCCTTTCAGCATCAACTTGTTACTTGCTCAGAGACGAATGTAGTTCGCTGGCTATCAAATGAATTCCGCCCTGCTCGGCATCAAAGAATTTGAAAAATAAAGAAAGAGAAATGTGTGGTGCGCCTTTAATAAACAGACAGAGGAATATTTTCGATGTGGAAAAGATCGCGTGGCGTGCGGATCATAAAACATACATCCACGTCATTAAAGGCAGTTATTAACGCCGCTGATATTGATAAGTTTCTGAAACTTTTTCCAGCGCTCTCTATAAATTACGTTTATTTCTTTAGTTTGACAACCAGTTAATCATTCTGTTTATGCGAGTGACTCCGAGATTCGCTCCTAAATCATTCGCCGTCTCTGGGCGCGCATGTAGAATATTGCTTTGCCTTCAACTCGTCTCTTGGTCTCGAATCCTTCATTGGCGTTGCATTTCGCTTGCTTGCTGCGAGCCGGAACTCGAATCGTAATTAATCGACGGACGGTAATTGAGATTTTTCTTTTGTGCATCAGCGCTGCCCGCAACACACTACCCGTCGCCATTGCTATCGCAGCATCATCATCTCGGCTTGCGATGCTCATTATCGATGCGCTTCATGCAGATTTCGCCATCTTTCTTCTTCTCCGCCTCATTCGTCCGTCATTTCAAAGTTGTTTTGCATAACTGCATCGCAGTAATTTGGCATTGAGAGAGAAGAAGAATGTTCTTGTCGTATTTTTCTTGCTCTTTGGTTTGTTTGACATTTGGTATTACCGAGCAATATCGATAAGTCGTTGTGGTCGCGCTCTACTTTTGCTGACTTTTCCTCGATAGTTGGCGGAAAAGTGTTGTCTGTTTTCGTGGTGCGGGTGAGGGAATGAAATGTGTGTCGTCGTTCTAATAATTCACGTCGGAATCGGGTTCGAAACGCGACCAAGTGCCATTAAATGTAAAACCGACGACGACGACGGTTCGCGTAGTTTATTTTATATGGACTTGCGTCGTCGTCGTCGTCGACGGTTGTCGTCTTGGTTTGAGACATCGCGACGAGACATATCCAACCGTCGTCATATACTAAATCCCAATGTTTCCTCTCTTTGCTCCGGCGATACAGACACACCGAAGCGACCGACCGATCCAAAGACCGAAACTTTGCCCATTCGTTCTCGATGCAATTATCATATATTCTATCAGTATGACACCGGGAATGGCACGATCATGCAAACTAGACTGTCACTCGAATGCTTTCGCAAATCACACACGAATGCTAGAAATGCGCGGAATACTTTCCTTCGCATTTTCCTCAACCCGCGCTTAAATCATATTTGTTTATATTAGTTTATTGCCATTTGACAAATCCATAAAATCACAAATAACATTAAACTCAATTGATGATTTCGTTGTTGATATCGCTCGATGCGAGTTCTTCACATGGCGATGCACATTCAAAATGCATTATTAATAATTGCTAAATAGATTTTACGATCACTCAATGGCAAGCAGTCCCGATCGACATAAATCTCAATACAAATACGAAATATTCGTATCGTAAACTTGGAGTTTTTTTTTGCTGAGAAATTTACGAGTTTTACATTCGCGCGATTATGATTATCGCGATACAACGCACGCAAACTTTAACAAACAATATCTTTAATTTATGTTTATGTCTGTCGATTTAAACGGATGTACTTTACTGATAAGATTCTCCTAATTTAAACTTTACAAGAAGAAGAAGATTAGAAGAAATAAGGAAATCGCTTCTTGTAGTGGAAACGATTCTGTTCTGTTAATAAGCAGTGTATCAATCGATTTGCGCTCGCTTTTGTGCGTGTTCATGGATGTTTATTACTGCTTTGATAATGCATCACATTGGAAGGACGATGGAAGGATGGAGGCAAGTCGACTTTTGCAAATTTACGAGCGACTAGGGCTTAAAAGTATGCAATAAATTTCGCGCTTCCGGAGGCTCTGAGAAATTCTTTCTTGTCATGTCTAGTTTGTATCTATTGATTCAAAATTTCTAGTTAAATTGAGTGGTCAGACATCAGACAATTAAATCTCAATTTTCAATTCGTTTGAATAGTTAATAGCATGTAGTTAATTTGGCCTCATCGAATAAAAAGCCATTAAACAAATGAACATCTAACATATCTAATAAAATGTTAAATATAATATTTGAGACTCATATTCATCGAGCAATAAAACTCATTTATTTCACTTTTTAATATTTCCGAATCGTTTTCTTGTTGATTTCTTTTTCATATTTATACATCAGACAAGACACATAAGAATATTTTTCAACTTCCTTCATTTCGTCTGATGTTTCTTGTTCATCGCTGGTGCTTGTTGATGATGCACGCCGAGCGAAATAATTTATTGAGGCCGAATGGGCGTTGTGTGGAAGAAATGGTTGGACATTGGTCGGCCGCCTCTTGGGCCATTATAAATCTGTCATAGCGATATTGTATTGATGTTATTTATGTAGAAATCAAGCAGTACCATCATTCCCATCAATCCGCTGCATGCACCATAACAAGAAACTCCGCGGCGATGGGCATGGATATGAGGCCCTTCTTTCTTTTTTATACGAATCGTTGATTTCTTTTGAGCTGCTTCGACATCGGCTTGTATGCCGCAACGGTGGATCACAATCGTGTGATTAGTTGATTGCCATGCACTCGAGTCGGCCCAGCTTTTCTTAATTACATTTTATATATTTATATGCGATGTAAGTTTTTAATTTATTACTTTGTTCGAATGTTGTTTTCGTTTTGAATCGACTTTTTATGAGAACCCTTCATAAATGATTGAAATATTTTAAATAACTTTTTAATAGTATATTATGTAACTAGTTTGGAATTGGAATGATTCCAAACCAGTTGAAAGTTTCTTCAATATAGGCATGTTAACGTTCTTACACATTTTAAATATATCATTTTACACTAGTATAGAATGTTTATTCAACACTAGTGTAGAATGAAGGTCATTCAATGCTTGAATTATGTGCAAGAATGTTAATATTCAAGAGTAGTGTTCATTAATGATTGAAATATTTTAAATAACTTTTTAATAGTATATTATGTAACTAGTTTGGAATTGGAATGATTCCAAACCAGTTGAAAGTTTGTTCATATAGGCATGTTAACATTCTTGCACATTATAAAAATTTCATTTTACACTCGAATAGAATGTTTATTCCACACTAGTGTAGTATTCAATGCTTGAATTATGTGCAAGAATGTTAATATTCAAGAGTAGTGTTTGAAAAACATTGTTTAAACATCGTAAACACACAGGCGGATAGTTTTTAATATTCGCATGAGGCGCTCATTTTCACTTGAGCTTGAGAATCTGCGTTGTTTCTCGGCAACATGAAACAACATTATAAAGCGAACAACATCGAGTTTTATTAGATAATATACATACGTTAATCTGTTTAGACTTTAGCCCCCTTCGAAATGAAAACGTAGTAGGTGCTTGTTTTGTTAGCTAGGTAAAGAGAAGAAGCAAGAAGCTGTGAATGGATAGAAGAATGGTTTGCAATTTCACGGCGTCGTTAATAGAAATCGTTAAGTGAAGTTTGTTCGCGTTGCGCGACTCTAACTTGATTCGTGCCATGCGATACGCTGCAGTTTGTGCGCGGTGCAGTTACGCGGTGGAATCATATCAACTCTAATCAAGCTTCAACGTTAATGAGCTGCTGCTAACTGGGATGTACGATGACGACACTGGTTTCATCTCTCTACATACATATAGCTTACTTTTAAAAGGCTTTGCGTTACTTCTTGCGCTAACTTTTGAAGTTTGGAAAATGTGTTTCGTTTCGTTTTGATGAAAATAATTTGAATTTGCATTGAAAGCTTTTCATTATTGACACAACATGGGTACTTGCAAAGATAATAAAAACTCTTATTCTAAACGAGCGTTTTAAATACTCGAAAATAGAGCAAAAGAGCGTCGTCGTCTATTTGGAAGGACGCAAGGCGATGTTTCGTCCGTTGATATCCAGCTATCCAGCAACAAAGTTCGACTCATCGCCGTTGTTGTTCTGCATTTTGCTCTATTTGATGTTGTGCGCGCTTGGGCTGGCCTGTAATGCACATCGGGATACAGATCTAAACGCTTCTTTAATGGTTAATCAACATGCTGTTAGTGAACGCGGCGCTCGGAATATTTCATCCAGAGTTGAGCGTCGAGCTCTATCTGCCATGTCCATCTCAGCCCTTGTTTATCCTATCTTATAATACTTTTACAGTCTTTACTGCAAATTGCGTTTACCTCACTGAACCTGTTTCAGGAAAAACTCGCATAAATTTCCGTTAAATAGAATGCGATATTAGCTCTTCTCGTTTTGCGCTTGCTTGATGCAAATGCAAAACAGCGCAAAGAGCGCAAAAAATGCGCGCATCGTGCACACACGATGAAAACAAATAGACAACTAATAAAGAGCAAAAAAAGAACGAATCACTTTTATACGATCTTTAAATTTTATTCCTTCTTCAACGAGCCGAAATTGATTAAATTAATATCAATGCGATCTTTGGAGACTTCTAGCAGGAGTTTGTTATGTATTTATGTGATCATTAAACGAAATGATTGCCAGTATCACAGCATCTCAAATTCATGACGCTTGATGCATGCAGCAAGACATTCAAAAAAATGTATTTCGTGAAATTTTTATTTTTGCGCGTCTTGGCAATAAGATGACGTCTCGTTGCGTTGTTTATGCCATCGTCTTCAGAGTGCGTCTCTTCGTGAGTCTTTTTATTTGTCGTCTCTTCTTCGTTGTTGTGTTGCTTGTCGGGAGTTATAAAACGCGACAGGGGAACGTATGATAAATATTATTCACGTTTTGTTTCGTTATTTACTTCATATGATGTGCGTTGCGTTGCGGTTTATGTTGAAGTTAAAATAAATGGCAGCACCCATAAAAACGGAATTTAATAAATAAAGTCGAGAAGCATCTGGTTAATATTTATCGTATATTTTGTTACTAATGACATGAGATATGTCGCCCCGGTCAGGTGACAAAGCTTGGGAAGACGCGAGCGTTGTGTGCTTCGTCTTCGTAGCTCGCCATCCAACGAGGACAAGCAAACCACGGTGCAGATTAGTCCGAGACTCGTAATGAGTGACTTATGACGAATGTCGTTTGTAATATGCAGAACCTGTTCGCCGCATGCGTCCAGAAATTATCTTCGATGAGGACAGCAACGCGAAAGCTACTTGTACCTCTCATTCGATGTTCATAAATTGCGGTCGCGCAGTTATTTCTGCATTTATAGCAATGTCACAATATGTATGCGTATACTTAACATTTACTTTACGACCCTTATACAAATTTTCTAATTGAAAGTATGTTTTAAAATTTGCCAAACAAACAAAAGCTCCACGCACACGAAACAAGCATTTGCTTTCTGAAATATGAAGGCGGTCGAGACGTTTCATTCTATCGTGTGTTGTTGTTGATGCCAGAGCCAAGCCAAAGAAGAAGAGCCAAGGACTATTTATTAACTAGTCCTGTCAGCTTGTTCGATTAGATGGGCTCTTTCCACTATACGTTTGACTTGTTTATTAACACCGTATACGTCATAAATGGAATGATTTGTGTTTATTAAAACTTCGGGGGGAAGATACGAGCGAACGCATCGAGCGCAAAGTAAAACGTTTCCAACAAAAAGCTCGCGCACAATTTTCAATTCCATTTAATTAAAAAACATTCAAAAATAGGTTTTATTACCCTTTTATCTGTCCCCTTTCTTCAAATTACTGAAATATATTCACATGCGACATTTTTATGCCTTTTGTTAATGCAGGTTTACTGGTTTAGAGTTTGAAATTTTGGCAAATTTGTTGCAGCGCGACACTCAAGAAGCATATGCTCGTCCACATGGATAAGCAGTTCAAGTGCGATCATCCTGGTTGCATTCACATGGCGCGGACACCTGCCGACCTCCGCGTGCACCGTGGCTCGCATTCTGAAGAGATGAGCTTTCGATGCGAGCAGTGCGACTATCGCGGCAAGACGAAGCAGGCACTGAAGAGGTCAGTAGCTAAGCTAGTGCTGTATTGTAATATAACACCGATCTGCGACCTCCAACCAGATAAATTAAACAAACACTGGGCAATGGAGCTCGCGCGCTTTAATTGACAGGAGCAGAAAGTCGTCCTGGCTGCGTTCCGTTCGCGTAATTAATGTCCTTATCTATCCACAATCACCTAACAACTCAGCTGCTTTTCGACATGTTTTAAGTTTCCTCGCCTGCTTGTTTTACCTCTTTCGGTACTTTATTGATGACGCATTGCGAAACGAACAATGCCAGTTTGCAACTACACTTTGCGACATTTTTCCAACGAAATTGTTTCGTTCTTTTGCAGACATGCGACTGTTCATGGATATGCTAAGAAATATCAATGTTCGCAGTGCTCATTTAGTTGTCGATTGTCATTCCATCTGCGTCGACATGAACGCATCCATACGGGTTCGAAGCCATTCGCGTGTCCTCACTGCGCGTACAGATGCAATGATTTCGTGAGTATTGAAACTTTCCTAGGCGATCGTACATTTTATGCTTCTTCCTATTTGTACACAATATGCATACGAATATGTGCAAATCGATGTGCGGATATTAGCCGTAAAGTTTAACGTGGTGCACAGACAAAGTTATCCTCGTGCAAAAAAGCAAAAAAAATGCTTGATTTTGATGCTTGGCGCTTTTGCAGGAGAATTTACGAAAACATGTCTTGGCTACGAACAAACATCCGGGCAAATGTTTATACGAGTGCAAGTTGTGCGAAGACGCCCAATTCCAGAGCAACTTTGCCAAAGACTTCAAAGTTCATTTGCTATCGGAACATGGCGATGTCTTCGTCGCAGAAACCGAAGCAGCTGGCTACATTGCTTCCATCTACGATTCGGGCGATGGTGATCATGTAGCAACAACCTCATCAGCAACCGTCACCGACGCTGATGTCCGACATAAAGCGGATAAAATTAATCCCACGATGCTTGAAACGGTGCAAGTCGAAGTCGAAGAAAGCGACACTTCCGGCGCGACGCTAATTCAACTCCAGGAAGCTACCTTCGAGAATAAGAGTCACCAACAAGACGAGCTCTTCCCTATGTATGTAATTGCTAAGGATGAGGTGGTTTACGTTGATAAGGAAGCGTGGTGCATGGTCGGCAATTTCGGTGTCGAAGAATCGGGCGCATTGGTTTCTTTTAATGATGAAGAAACAGATGCTGAACCGCTCTTTCAGGAGCACTTTTAACCGCTTTGAAATGTAATTGTGAATGTAACATCAGATCAATAAATGCATTTTGTTGTTTTTCTTTTATAACCATGCGAACAAGAACACGATCGTTTCAATCAGGAGCGGAAATCAATCACCCTCGCCGCAGCTGTAGATCATATTTACGGCGGGTGATTACAGGTTTTCTACGTGATTTATATCACCAGGAGGAGTCCTTCCAGTTGACGTGGCAGCCATCTTGCAGTAGTGATATACTACGAACCGACACGCCACTGACGTCGACGTCTATCCAGGAGTTCTTCCTCTATAATTACACATTTCCAATCATTGCATTTCTAATTTCAGCTTCGAACTCGATCAATTGTTAAAAATACAACACTGCCTTCCTAGCCGAATGCAATTTACGAGCGGCTCGGTTAAGAGTTATTTGATTAGGCATCAATTAAATTATGCAAAAACCAAACCCAGCTGGGTGTTGCTCCAGCAACAAACAAAATGTGAGCATGAAACGATCGAACATCATGCTATAAAAAGCGACTTCCCGCTGAGGTCATCGCATTCGATTAGAAATTAACAGATTATCAAATGGCAAATTAATTTCTGAAAGCAACGGACGAATTGATATTTAATATCACATCATCGTGAATATTAATATCTTGAATAGCCGTTTATGTGCATAGACTTGTCTTGTTATGAATATACAGATGAGAAGAGAACACGTCCCAATGTGTATACGTTAACGAAAATAACTCCAATCGCATCGGTGTGTTGTCGGACATAAAATTTTAACGTCTCAATTAAACCGCACTCTGTGTTGAAAGACGCTTTTAAATTGGCGCTTTTAAATTTGTCAACGCCAATCGACCATCAAATAAGTTCAAGTTTACCATTTCTTCCTTGCGTAACAAACAACTTCTTTGATTTTTTGTGTAGGTGGCTCGAGTTAATTAAGAAATAAAATAAATTATTATTTGCTAGAGAATAGTAAATCGGTGAATAGAAAGAAATTTCGACTTTTATCGTTGCTGGTTGTTGGTTGTTTTGTATTCAGTTTGCAAGTTTATTTCGGTTTGGTTTGGTCTGGTCGGATGGGTATTGAGTGATTTAAAGAATTAAAGCACAATCAAGCGAATAAATGGGGACAAAAAGCAGATAAATAGTGTGTGCGTGTGTGTACAGTGTGGCCATCCATCAGCGCCACACCACCTGACCGAGCTTGATCATACAAATTGCCTCATTTCGCTGCACAAAACACAACGCAGTGAACAAACGGGCCTGGCGGAGAGCAAGTCCGTTCGTAACTTGGAAGACGTACGGACATTTCTGATATATTTATCGTTTTCTCCCAGGTCCTGACTTATTCGACTCCCCGTATCGTTGCATATTTTAAGATCCCCGAAAACAATTTCTCCGAATGCGCTCTCTGCGCCCTGCTATTGTGGTAGCATTGCTCGATTCGTGTACTCCTTCGAACATTGTTTTATTCTGATGTAGAAGTCGAAGTAGACAAGACAAGGCGCTTTGTGCACCCATCTTATTCTTCGCTTGCTTCGGCTTTGCATACCTACTCTTTGAGTACGTCGACTGGATGTGGATGGATGTTGTGCACGGGCACGGGTTGGGTATGCCTTATGGGTAGAACGCCATATTGTCGATGGCTGCGGTGATTGACAGGACAACAGGCTGAAGAAAACAGCGAATAAGAAACGATAATATTTTACATCTTAGCTATGCAGCATCACACTGGCACAGCAAGGGAGCCACTCAAACGGGTTATTTATGCGCGATTTGTTCATGGCATGGCCAAGATGTGCGTTTCATTGTCATCCTGCTCCTGTCCCCATCCGCAGACAAGTAACTCACCGAAACAAGAACGGACAATGAGACAATGAACCAAACAAACAATGAGCAAGCCGCGGGTTTGCGTTGATATCATTTCTGCACGTTAAATCAATGCGCAAAGTGACGTCGGCAAAAATGCACGACTAATAAAATGTACATTTAAAGAGGCTCTCGTCGCGGTCGCATGGTCGGATCGGCCATCGACGAACGAAGAAGAAGATAATTGCAACTTGAAATACCATACGACACCGACGACCTTAACTTTTGCCTGCATCCAGGCTCGTCGCCGTCTCTGCTACAGCAGTTATCAGAGAAGTTGGTAGTCGTAGACTTGTCGTCCTATACGTTGAGTCCTTCTCTCCTGCTCCTTTATTATTTAACGCCGATCTGGCCGTCCTCTTTCGCCGGCCAGATTAAACGAGATTTACGAGAAACAGGTTGTACATTATGCAGAACCCACTTCTGCCCAATTACAAGTGCTACGTAGGGAACTGTCACTTTAAATAACTCTTTCTCGATACACCACCACCACCAGCTAGCTCAACACTCTTCTTGGTTTCTTTTTGCGAACGCAAAATGTGTTTCCGAACAAAACACACACGGGACGCATTTTTCCCAAACGCGCTACATTCGCTTCATTGACACACGCATTACTCAGCACGTCCTTGATCCTTGCGTCCAATGTTTATCCAATTCAATAATTAATTTTAATATTAAAAGGCAGGCACTGGAATTGGGTGTATTGGGTGAAGCGAACGAGTGAACGAGATCCTTTTAAAGGCTCATTAATTTTACTCAAAACGCGAATAAAGCGTTGAATTTATTTATTTTTTCGCGTTTATTTCGTTTTGTAATATTTGCAAAAATTGCTAAAATAAATTATCCGACGAGCAAAAGGATACTTTAAAAATATAAATTAATAATGGTTGGTCATTTACGTCGATGTATCGGACAATTTAAGAGACAGGTGAATTTAAATTAAAAATTTCTCGTGCGAGTTTGTCATTAATGACGGAAAATTATTGCCGCAATTTATTTGTACCTGCATAATGCGTATGGTTTACTGCATTAATACTTGAGGTAAAATTATGAAATTAATTGAAACAAAAGTTCAACAGAATCAAGCTGTAAAAATAATCAACCAAAATCAATATTAGATGCGAGTTTGATTTATAACCGACCACATATTTGAATTTATAAAAGTATTATTGAACATGCCGCGCATAATTCATTCAATTTTAATGTAAACGACGTACGCATATCATTTGAACGTATTCAGTTGGGACTCGAATATAGTTGTAGAGACGAGTGCGTATACACAACAAGCATGTGGAGTCGATAATTTAAGAAATAATGTCTCAATACGCGTAGCGAACACAAAGCTCAGGCCACGAACGTAAAAAGAGCGAAGCTGCGGAGTGCAGAGGAATGGTTGGTCTTCCCTGCATGTCCAAGAGCAGCATGCAGCGAGAGAAGAAGAACCACAACGAAATAAACATACATAATGCAAATGACTAGAAGGCATAGGCATTAATCTGAATGTTAGCATAGGTAAAGATGTTTTTGTTTACAGATTTATTGCACTTTTTGATATACTGCAAGAGTATTGTTATTGTTTTGACGAACTGAATTTATTTGTTTAAGAGGAGAAAAAATCCGATTTGAATTTCAAGTTTGCAATAAAATAATGAAAAATAAAAAATGTATACCAACTTCAGTAGATAAGTAAAGTTCGGAATTTATAAAACAGCAATTTCTCAGTGAATTCGCATGCAGTCACAGTTGGATCTGCCCAGCAGTTTAGCAAGTCGCTAATGACCGCAGCACTTAAGCTGCAAGCTGAAGAGCTAGCTGAATCAGCAATGCAGATTATGCATTTCATTTTCATCGATTAATTAAGTGAAATTAAATTAAAAACAACGAAAATCATTGTTATTTATGTGCACTGTCTTCTTTCTGTAAATTTTCAGAAGAATCTGCATGAAGAACTTTAAGCGTGTACTGAGACTAAGTGCAAGTGCAGGTATTCGCAGTCCGAGTGAAGATGATGCGAAATCCATAAAATTATCAAGCTCTTTAATTACGTGCAAAGCGAAAGCGCGCGCGCACGTAACTGACAAATGATGTATACTTTATTAATAATCGCGCGTCGTCCATTCGTTTCATTCTTCTTCTTCTCCTTATTATCCTTTAAAGTTAGAGCGAGTTGCTTATAATACCTTCGAGTCCGTCGTCGAGTTGGACGGAATTGCAACATAAATAACTCAATGTAATGAGCATTATAATATTAAATATTATCTTAACTCGTACATAAATTATCGCATTACGTATCGGCGGAGACAAAACTCGCTACTATTACATCTCGATCTCTTCGCATACATTACTTTTAATTAGTATCGCTGCATTTATACTTTACCGACTGAAGGCACCACTCTTCAGACGTACTGCGATGATAAGTACCTACACCCAGTGGTTGACTGTGGATTTTTGCATCAATTGATCGTAACTCGTCTTTAATTTTCAAACTGCGTTCTGCGTTTTGCATATAAATAAGTATGTATTCATTTGATATTTTCGATTGCATTAAATACCTACTTGTTGAATTTTAATTTTTGATTCGTCAAATTGCTAGCTAAAAATAAAGCTGACTATTTTTCAAAGTTTCCTTCTATTTTTTGTTTGATTTGGAAATGTGTGCGATCTGAGCGTAAGTTTGAAAGCGTGCAATGTGTACCTGAGTGTGGTGTGTCGCTTGCTCAGTCACATGCATAATCAATACAAATAGTAGTCGTTTGCATAATTCGTCGATAAAAGTCCGGACTGCTTTAGACTTCGGCGCGACATCATTGTCGCTGTCAATCTTATATCACGCGCTAACTGGACTCGCGCAAGTCTTGCAAGGAAGGCGAGGCGAAGGATGTGTGCGTGTATGGTATATAGTTACAATGTGCATGCATCTCTAATAAACATTTTGAATTCAATTACAATAAAGATACTTTAATTTGACGGCACTTTGTTTATGCATTATCGTCATCATCGACACTAATGCATTTATTTACTTATTTGAAGTGCGCCTTTAAAGTTGCGCATCTCTCAAATAATTTGCCATAAATTTTTATTTATCTTTTATCAGGCGACAATTTGCGATACTTGTTATCGCTATCGCTGTATCGATCCGAGTCGTGCGATTAAAGTAAGGCGACACATAAAGTTGATGTAATGAGTCTCTTTGTTCGGATTGTTTATTTCTCTTGTATGCGCTTACAATAATCGTCGCAATTCGCTTCGTCAATGGGATGGGGATGACGGTTTTGTTTGTGCGACAGCACGTATACCTCGTAGGTTTGGGTTGGTGCGCTCTGTCTGCAGCGTCGCCGCCGCCGCTTCTTCTGCCGCTTGTGTCGCTCCGTGGATGAGACATGCCGCCGTCGTACGAAATAATATACAGACGCCTCGCGTCCCTTCTTGTCTATTTCGGTTGTAAAGCAGCTGAGTTATTGTTTCAGAGTGTCATAGTTTTGATATACGGACCATCAGGAGCGTCGCTAGCTTTTTACTACTCGCCCGCCCGGCCCCGCCACCAACGCGCCGCGCTCGCTTCTCTACCCTTCAATTGTCCTTTCCGTGGCACTTTAGTGATATATGCTTCATTAGTCATAGTTTCCTACAGCCACAATTTATAGACGTTCCAGAATAAACACGAATATTGAAATTTCCATAAATTACATGTGAACGACGAGCGCGCAAAAAAAATATGCGATTGCACACAAAATGAGACTTTTACAACTTTTTTCGTTTCATTGTTAGAGAAATTTACATGTTGTAAATACAGTTCGACGATGTGTCCTTGTTTAAAGAAAATTGCATCCAATGAAAAGTAGAAAAGGATCGCCTTCATCAAGTGACGGTTACCGCAAATTAATCTTTGCTTTCCTACGATTTCACATCATTCTTGTTTTCGGGAAAGGACAAGTTGGACAGGATTTGACCAAAGAATTTATCTGTGGTTAACGTATAGAAAAAGGTTCTTCAACAAAAATTGGACTTTGCCGTGGGCAATGCATTTATTTGAATAAAGTGAGTAAAGTAATTTTCCGAGGAAAACTTTGCTAAAGCAAGATTTCCACGTTCACAGAATGAGTGGCGGTCTCTATTAGCAATCCGGAAAAGTTGCTGCACAGTTTCTTCTACTTTACTAACTAGTCTTACTATAGTTCATTTCATCACTATAGAGACCACTAGATTCGGGCAAGTTTACACGATCGAAAAATGTGTCAAGTTGGCAGTACGCACAAATAGCCCGCGAAAATTCAAATTCAATGCTAAATGCAAAGTCAAGCAATTGTCCTGTCATACAATTCATACGTCAAGCATACATCATACGATTTTATAATTTTGTGTCTTGTAGGATGGCTTTAAAATCGACCAATCAGAGGCCTAGAAAATGCACAAGCAACTTCGGGTCAGTCTCTGTAGTTGTGAAATACACTATAGTCTATTCAAAGTTTTTTACTGTTGAAACTTAGAAAATCTGCCAAAAGGTTAAATTTTTTCTCCTTTAAGATCGGTATCATTCTCCTGGGAAAGCTTAATTCAGCGTTTGTTGAAATTTGCACTACAAACAAGAACAATTAAGTTTACTTTCAGCAATTTTTAAATTTAAAACGTAATATTAGTGCAAATGCACAATTTTCCCATTCGTTAACGTTTTGTATCTTTTAATAATTCATCAAAGATTTGAAATTTCCTATAATTTATCCTACAAGATGTCGCTGCCGTTCGCGAGCTATGTGACTTTCAAAACTTGCAAGTTATAAGAAAAGCAAACTAATTTTTTAAATTGTAAACACAAAAACGTATACCATCTGTCAAGTCTGTCACTGTAGTTGCTGATAAAAGTTATTTGTTCAATAGTTTATTATTTTTATCCATTAATTTCGTTCTAATCAAATGTTGTTTGATAACGATAGTGTGGGACATCATGTCTGTTCCGTACACATAAAATGTTCACAGCGATCAGACGAAAAAAGCATGTGAAAACCAAAGGGTTTCAGTGTGAGTAGTGTGTTATTGGTCATTGTTTTGCCGAAAAAGTTATCAGTTATCAACAATAAATACGAAATATGTGGATAAAACCATCGGAAGTATTGCTGGCTACTGCCTTATGGTAAGAACTCTTTTATTTCATAAACAGCGCTCTATTGTCATGCATGTCAACAATTTAAACCGAATTAATTGAACAAATTAGGGAGACAGAGCAAAGCACGAAATATTTTATCCTCCAACACCGCAAAGGACATGGAGAGTCAAGGGGCTTGTCTTCTTTGCTTGTCGGTACTATTGATAGTATTTTTGATACGAAACCACCTCCGTATAGAGTACTTCATCAAACACCAACTTCTGAAGTGTTCTATGGTTTGTTGCTAATTAAATTCATAAATTACGTTCAATTTAAACTAAACCATGATTTAAAATTAGCCATTGCAATTGGTATGACTCATGAGGAGATTGTCCAGGACTGGATGTGGCTGCAAGAAAATTTGTCTTGTACTTTGCGAGCATTTGATAGGGAAGATGACATCATTGATTTTGTCTCGTGTAAAATCAAGTCTTTATTGGCAACTCAAGAAGTCGTCCTTGATGGTAACTTCGCGAATTTAGCTAGATGTAATTTGAAAATAATCGAAAACTGTAGTTGTAGATGAAGACACTAAAAAATTCAGAAACGCGTCTGACAAATTTCATCGGCATTTCAATGTTGCCAAAGACGAAAAATTGGTTAATTATTATTCATGCAGGTAATTATATTAACAAATATGTAAAATTTCGCATTTATTTTGCTGATAACAACTTTATTGTCCATACATTTTTAACAAATGCACTGATAACATGATAACACATCTATAAATAAATCCTCACAAAGCTTGTTATTGCATTTTTTCCTTGACAATTAAAATATTTAAAAGAAAATGAGAACGAAAACAATTGTAGCTATTGGAAAGGAAAATTGCCTCGCCAAGGGTGGCTCTATCTGTCCGTTAATTACTGTTGTTTTCATGCTTTAATCCTTGGCGTGGAATCGAAAGTATGCGTTCGATGGACCGAAGTAATCGATCTGAGCAAGACAAACGGTTTGATTTTTCCTGATTCAATCAAAGTGTCCACGAGAACGAAAGATTACTATTTCACATTGTTTCTCGCTAAAAATGACACTTTCAGTTTGATGGAACAATTGTTAGATATCGCAATGAAAGGTTTGATTGAAGATAAGGGGAGTTACAATGAAGATAAAGATTTGCGCCTCAAATTAAGGTAACACTTGATAATTATTATACGAGCAAAGAAACATTGATTTTATTTTTAAATTATAGTAAAAATGTGCCTAAAAAGCCTTCATTTATGAAGCGCGATTTGGATGCACGTGCTCAATCCGAATCATATCGTCTTTTATTCCGTTTGCCATCGACTGAAAAGCTCGATGGTTGTATTGATTGCACTTTATTAACGCCTTACAATAAACAACATGTGTCCGGACGTCTTTTTCTCTCTCAGAACTACATTTGTTTCGATAGCAGGGTAAGCGTAAGTGTAGTTTGTTGTTTGCTTAATTTTCTAACTCTGAATTATTATTCTATAAATTAACAAAGCAATGTTCGTGTTTTGTCCTTTTAATAACTTTAAAACTATGCAAATATTTTTCTTGGGGTGCAATGATTAAAAAATTGTGTATTTTATCGTTTTCAATCGACGAAAAGGTTTTCATGAGCATTTAGATCTTGTCGAGAATTCAAGATCAAGAATCAAATATTTTTGCAAAATTTTGATTCAATGCATTTAAAACAAAAAAAATTGATAGTTCTTGAAAAATATCTTGATCTTAATTTTGCTTGATGATAACATAATTTTAAAGATTTTTAATTCCAATTATTGTTTAAAGACATCATTAAGATCAAGATTTTTTTTAATTTTCGATTTGTTGGTTTTTTTAAAATTTGAATTTTATGTTTTTAAATCAACATTTTTATCAATCAAAATTTTGAAGAAAGAAAAACTTGATTTTGATTTTTCTTGATGATGTTAACATATTTTGAAAGTTAAAATATTGTCTCGTGAAACCCTAAAAAGACAACGAGAAAAAAAATAACAGCAATTTAATTGATTTTGAACAGGTAAGAGACCAAGTGAGCGTTGTCATCCCCTTGCGCGATATTCAATCAGCCGAGTTGACAAACAACAATGCATCAAACACGTCCCTTAATAAAGCAATAATAATCATATTAAAGTCCCGCATGCCCCATCACAGCGAACATAACGAGAGCAGCTTTCTCTTTGCGCAAATCCAAGATCGCGAGTTTCTCATCGATAAAATTTCCGAACTTCTAAGTCGTAACACGTTATCCGAAAACGTATCCCTCCTGCAAGACAATACATTAAACAAGCCTGCATGGAAATGTGAGCCTGCTTTAATGACAGTCTTCGCATTGAGTCCCATCCCGGAAGTAAACATAAACCAAACCGAGAAAATCATGTCCTGGGAAAAACACTTCAACAAATACGGTCGCGGTATTTCAATGTACAAAACGTGCGAAGTCGCGAATTTAGTCTATCAAGGCATCCCCGATGTGTTACGCATGGAAATTTGGATGTCCTTCTCGGGGGCGGCGAACAAAAAAGCCACTCATCCGGGTTACTACCGGGACTTGGTCAATCGCGCCCTTAATCGACAATCCCTCGCAAACGACGAGATCGAGCGCGATTTGCATCGCTCCCTTCCCGAACATCCTGCATTCCAAGATGACCGTGGCATTGATGCATTGCGTCGAATTCTCTGTGCGTACGCACTGAGAAACCCTAATATCGGCTATTGTCAAGCAATGAATATTGTCGCTTCCGTCTTGCTGATTTATTGCTCCGAAGAGGAAGCTTTCTGGTTGCTGACGACTTTATGCGAGAATTTGCTGCCGGATTATTACAACACGCGCGTTATTGGCGCTGTTGTTGATCAAGGCATTCTCGATGGTTTAGTTGCCGATCAACTACCAAATTTGCATAACAAAATCAACCAATTGGGAATGATTAAGATGATTTCCTTGTCGTGGTTTTTGACGATCTTTCTTTGCGTAATGCCTTACGAGAGTGCTGTCAATATAATGGATTGTTTCTTTTACGACGGAGCGAAAATCATCTTTCAAACGGCATTGATGATTCTCGAATGGAATCAGGACGACTTGATGGAGTGCAAGGACGAAGGCGAGGCAATGCAGAAATTGGGCGACTTTCTCCTTGGTGTCTTTAACAATGATGGCCGTGGCGCAATCAGAAATTGCAGTTATGATAAACAAAAACGCAAAATAACTATTCAAACTTTGGTTGGCAAGGCTTATACGAATTACGGGAAGATTACAACTGGACAAATCGAACAACTGCGCGTCAAACATCGCCTGAAAGTTGTGCAAAACCTAGAAGATGCGTTTGAAAACCACGTCGTGCGCTGTGTTTCTGATTGTTACATGACCACGCAAGAAGTCAGAGATTTACTTGGGGTAGTCCGCGAAGAACTAATCAGTCAAAAGCGGCCAATGCCTGAAAAACACGACCCTCTGCAACAACCCTACGAATGTTTTCAGATTGATTTCGAGTATTTCAAGCTGTTATTCGCGGCGCTTTCGCCATGGGGTGAAGGTGAACAAGCAGAAGTATTAGCAGCGCGCATCTTTGCGGTAATTCTTCAAATTATCTCTTTATTTCCTGTTACTAATGTTTCAAATGTGCATTTCTTCTGTAATTTGTTTAGTTATTGGATGAGAATCGTGATGGCTTCCTGAATTTCCGTGAATTAGTCTTTGCCATAGGTATAACTAGTGTTGCTGAACCTGCACAGCGACTCAAACTCCTCTTCGCCATACATTTACCGCCGATTCTCACGATGAGCGATATTGAATCGCCGTTGAAAACGGAAGGAGGCGACGAGATCGCATCGGAAGCAACTGATTTCTTTGATAGTGTTGAAGCCAGCGCTCCTGATGTTGTACATGGAATTCTCACTCCTGACGAATCAGCTCTGCATCAATACAGTTTCCAGTAAGTACTTTTCCGGCTTGCGATTGTAAGTTATCAAAATTTACAATCGGAAGATTCCGCCTTGAAACGCTCCCAATTTGGAAGAGGACAATCAGGTATGTCTGGACACTCATCAAGCTGAAAATTGCGTTTTTTCGCAAAACAACATTCAAATTTGTTAAGTGTTTATTTACCTTAAACAATTTCCTATTAAAGCGTGCTTGTGATTCTTCCATTGTTAAGTTCAAGGATCCGGAGAGGTCCCTTTGTTGGCGTAAATCTTTGCATACATATACGCGTCCTTCGGTTTTAATAGGCATAGGTGGTAATGGCCAGAAAAATCCACAGCATTGATCCTTCACTTGCTCTAAGAAACTGCACAATTTGCATGTTTTCGCGTAAATCACTATCGGTTTGACTGCTTTAGGAGGCGGGCAAGGAGGACATTTTAATACATAATAAATCGTATTAGGTGGTTTATGCCAGTCACAGTATTGAATTGGCCGATAACAATGATGCAGACGTGTTAATTGTATTGAATGAAGCACTGGCTTGAGATGCATTTTGACCTAAATTGATGAA
>JARJDT010018560.1:0-14863 GCA_030264655.1 Leptusa sp. GC000079
AACTACGACAACTCGCTTCGCTCGTTGTCGCAGTTGCCAGTTGTTGCCTCAGAAATTTGAAAATCCAATCATTACCTGTCTATGACCGCGAAGTCGTGTGGTGACCACACCATTTATTTATTAAAAAATCTCAATACCCTAAATTTAGGCAGAAAATTGAAATATTTGGAACCTTCTGTATTGTACCTTCTGCATTTAACATGTCTTATTATTTAGGACATTGGACTGGAATTGCCTGCCATTTGGAAAAATGTCCAAAGAACTGCGGCAGGGAAGATGCCCATGGTCAATGTGAACCTGAAGACGGTTGTCGTTGCAATACGGGTTTCGAAGGAGAAGATTGTTCCCAATTGACAGTGAATGGCTATTGGGAAACAGTCATTCCAAACGGTTTCATACCTCCCGGGTCCGCATCACATGGCGCTGCAGTTTGGAAAGATTCCCTCTATGTTATATCTGGTGAAAGTTACAATAAAGGCAACATGCTCTACACATATGACTTTAACGGTCATGTGTGGGAAACCGCTCATTTAAATAACGGCCCAAACATGCGCTATGCACACTCCACAGTCCTCTATGGCGATAAACTCTTCCTCTATGGTGGAATCGTTGGTAACAGTGGCTCTACCTCTGAACTCTGGGCATTCGACATAAATGCCAAATCATGGGAGAACATAACAGTCCGAGCGGTTTCTTGCAATGGCAGTTTTCTTCTCTGTGGACCGCTTAAAGTTGCCGGACATACAGCGACAGTTGTTACAAACATCAACAATAAACAGGAAAATCGGATGGTAGTCATATTCGGTCACTCGCCACTCTTGGGATATCTCAACACTGTTCAGGAATATTATTTCGGGTCGCGCGAATGGCATATTGTAAAACCTAGTGGGTATCCCGTCAAAGGTGGCTATGGACATACTGCGGCATGGGATTACTATAACTCTAAGATATATGTTTATGGTGGGGTCGTCTCGGAAGGGCAATCATCTCAAATATTAAGCAAAAGTTTATATTCGTACGATCCGAATACAAGAATCTGGACACTTTTGGCTGACGCACCTAACGCTCGATTTCTACATACGGCAACATTTGTTAGTCCAACGTTAATGTTAGTGTTTGGTGGTAATACTCATAATGATACTTCCTATAATGGCGGTGCCAAGTGCTACAGTGCGGACATGATGGCGTATGACGCCATTTGTGATACATGGCAGTCAGTGACAGCACCAGAACATATTCAAACGGATTTAGCGCGGTTCGGACATTCAGCATCCGTGTTTGAAGGTTCCCTATACATCTATGGTGGTTTCGACGGTCAAATGTTGTCTGACATTATGCGTTACAAGCCGGGTACTTGCGATCATCTAGTCACTCCGCAAGTGTGTTTAGGTACACGACCTGGTGTGAAGTGTGTGTGGGACCAGAAAAACACAAAATGTGTCAATATAAAGGAAATTCCTCGAAGTTTACCCAACACTGATGGTGTTATAATTAAATGTCCGGAAATGAGTCGCAATTTTAACGCGTACCGCATTCTACAAAATCAAGAAAAGTGTACGGGTATGGAAGACTGCAGTAGCTGCGTGCAGAACACGCGCAATTGCGTTTGGTGTCCGACAGGCTGTTCATATAAAGCGTGTAAAGAAGAACGGGACAAGAAAATGGAGATTTCCACACTTGATCAATGTCCTATAGATGCTGGAATTTACTGCAAACAATTGCACACATGCAAAGCATGCATGTCACAAGACGAATCCAACTATACCTGCAAATGGAAATACGAATCAGCGAAATGCGTGCCTTTCACTATCATTCATCACAATCATACAGTACCTAACGAAGATAACATACTCGATGTTGGCACGCAATGTCCACGCGTTTGTGCCGAATATACTTCCTGCCAGAACTGCACCCAGGAGGAATGCATCTGGTGTCAGAATGAAGGGAGATGCGTTGACAAGAATGCATACACAGCGAGCTTCCCGTATGGACAGTGCCGGGAGTGGACCACTGTCAGCAACAAGTGTCGTAGTCGCGGCAGCGAGGAAAAGTCGCAATGCAGTTTTTATTCGACATGTGCGCAGTGTCGTGATGATCCAGCATGTGGTTGGTGTGATGATGGGAGTAAGACCGGCTTGGGGAAGTGTATGCCTGGAGGGTACGCCGGTCCAACATTGCATACTCAGTCTTTACCGTCCAGCACTTGTCCGTCGGAGCGATGGCACTTCACCACTTGTCCAGTGTGCCAATGCAATGGGCATGCAAGTTGTCGCGCTAACAGTAGCATGTGCTTGCCTTGTAAGGATCTGACCGTGGGGCCGCATTGCGATCGTTGCATGCCGGGTTACTGGGGCTCGCCGGTGAATGGCGGAAAATGCCAAGCCTGTGAATGTAACGGGCAGGCAACACAGTGTCATCCAGAAACGGGTAAATGTTATTGTACTACAAAGGGATTAGGTGGCGATCATTGCGAAAAATGCGACGCTGCTAATCACTACTATGGAGACCCAGCGAACAAAGGCTTCTGCTACTATGATCTCACAATTGATTATCAATTCACTTTTAATTTATCGAAAAAGGAAGACCGACATTATACACAGATCAATTTTCGAAACTCCCCGAACAAACCTGATGTGGACGCAGATTTTACGATCACGTGTTCAGTACTGGCCAAAATGAATATTACTGTTAAGCAGGATTCGTTGAAGGATGAGAAAGCTATTTATACCGCGCAAAATTGCTCGCAGTTTCGATCGCGTTTTGCTAAATCCGAATATCGTTTTGGTTCAACTAATAATGTAACCTATACAACATTTCATGTTTATGTCTACGACTTCCAACCGCCGTTATGGATACAAATTTCCTTCTCGCAGTATCCGAAATTAAACTTGCAGCAGTTTTTCATCACATTCTCAACGTAATATATACCCTTATCTTAAAATAGATGTGCAATGACGTTGTTTCAATATTTTAGGTGCTTTTTATTGCTATTATTGGTCGCCGCAATTTTATGGAAAATTAAACAAAAGTATGATATGTACAGACGCAGGCAGCGATTATTCGTTGAAATGGAACAAATGGCATCGCGGCCCTTTTCGCAAGTACTTGTCGAACTGGAAGTGAAAGAGAAAATGGAGACGGAAAGCGCTGTCATTGCTGCCTTGGATAAACTTAAGAGCAAAAAAGATGCTCCTAGTCCTATAGCTTTAGAACCGTGCAATGGAAATCGAGCGGCTGTTTTAAGTTTATTGGTTCGATTACCAACAGGTAAGCTAATAACAATGCATATTATTTTTGGAGTCAAAATGCTATTCCAGGTGGTGAACCTTATACAGTCGTCGGACAGTCGGCAGGACTCGCTATAGCAAGCACACTGGTAACGTTAGGAAATCCACGCAAGACAAGTATCGAACAAGTGAAAGTCGAAACGAAAGGAACGAAGAATCGTAAAACGCAATCTCAGCATCCCGACGTTGGATGTCTTTAATTATTCTATCGAATTTTATTAGTGTCTCACTCCAATCTAATTGTAGGGCTTTAACCTGATAGTATTTCTGGGTTTTTTATTATTCAATTTACTAGTAATTTATTCAGTAGATTTTTTATTTTGACACAAGAAATATGCCAACATGAATGCCAGTTTTATCAAGATTTTAAACGTTTTATTACTTTATTCATAAGTTTTCAAAAGGCATACTCAGTCACAGAATATTTAGATCAACTTACAGAAAGTTCACTTAGAATATTCTCTTAAGTGTTAATAAAACATAACAATTGATTTTCTGAAGTTTTTACAGGAAGTAAAATTAAAAGACAGCTTTATTTAGTGTTATCATATGGGACTTTTGTAGTGATATAGACCATTATCTATAGATTAATATAACAAATTTGTTATGATTGTTAATCCTTACAGAATTGCTCTGAGATTATGTGGAACTTACTGTATTATTCTGTGAAGAACAAATATTTTAAACAAAGTGATAAATTTGTACATGAGATGCAGTAATTACAAACCGCCGATCAAAATCTCTTATTTAATATTTTGTTATTTTTTCTGGCGCTGTCAAAGTAGGCCTAAACCTCACTCCATCAAGCAGGATGATTAATAGAAATATGCCTATACGAATAAGAGCTGATTAATTATTAAAATCTCGATTAAAATGTAAATTAAAAATTATATGAAATGATTAACTTTGGATTTGTCTCGAAACTGAAACAAACGGGATTATAATTTACTACCTATTTAGAATGTTAGAATGTCGATGCCGGATAGTTTCAGCTTGAATGTGTGTTGATATGTACAAATACAAATTAGAGAAAGTGTGGAACAAGTGCGAGACTGAAAGAAGAGAATAATATTGATATTAAAACGATAACGATAAATACTAATGAAATAATAACAAAAATCATAAATGAGTATTTTTCATGAGAATCTAATTTTGTAGTAATTTGATTTATATTGTGCTTCTCTTCTCTTTTCTACAAATTTAAATTAACCAAGAGAGTTTTTTTTTATTACTGCCATGATGCACCAAGAGCAAATTACTGTTGTATGTTTTATTATTATTTATGAATAATTTTTATATTTTAATAATGTATATATGCGAAACACTTATTTGTTTGTTTATTGGACTTATTTAACTTTGTGAGACATATTCCATCTAACTCACAACTCATTTATTATAGCGATGAACAAATGTTTAAACTTTATAGAAATGAATTTGGTAAAATTGTATATGTATTTTATTTCATACTTCCACAAGTCCTTACCTTGCAAATCATTTGCACATTGTTAGTTTTTCTTCAATATTTAATTCCAATTTCCAATTATCAGAACCTTTTCACAATGTTTAACCTTTTCACCTTTTAGTTGCATTCACTTTTAATTAAACTTTACCTATCTGTATTCCTTTGTCCTCTTTTAATATTCAAAGTTAATTTACATAACAAATGCATCTGATGAAATTGAATTCACCTAAATTCTCTTTTTTGTTTTTACATGCCATTACATTATTCGTTTCTTTCCACTGAAAATGTGGCGAAAACTTCTAATATATTACTTGATCATTTTTGCAGTTACGCAAATATGTGCACAAACTCAAACCAAAACCAAACAAGGGTATTAAATTACATAATTTAAAATTAATAACACCAAATTATATTTAGCGGTATTATTTTAGAAAAACTATTTTATCAAAAAGTGTTCTTGACGAAGGGCGCGAAATGGAAAAGCTGCTCATAGATATTATGGTAAAGTCGATAAGTGCTTATTCTTGCATAGCAATTGTTTGTGATTCAGTTTACTATAATGCGTTTCGCGAAGACGTCTTCTTCAATATGGATGTATACATTTCTTACTTTATGGTGAGACGATTATTTCAGTTTCATCGGATATTGACCATATCTTGAAAACTAGATTTTTCCTTTTATTTGAAGTTGTCAATGCTTTATTAAGGGACTAAATGATACATGGATTTATAGATACTAATAGAAGATCATGACGATTTACTTTCTCCATACCCCGATACCCAAGAAAGTTTAATAATGATCCGAAGACAAGATTGTCAAACATATATCTTTCTTTTAGCAAACGGTTTACAAATGTCCCGTCTTTTGCAATATGGTGACAGGTAGTTTACCTTTAAACTTTAACTCACAAAAATCTATCTACTTCTTTTATTAATAGATATCGAGTACTTGACACAAGAGCAAATTTTATCATGCTTTACGACAACCGTCTCTTCGTCAAAGATCTCCATTACATATGGAAGCGAATAGTTAATGTAATCTTCATAAAGGAATACTTGGGCGTTAAAAAACTCCCAAATAATGAAAAGAAAACAATACCATGGTTTGAGTTAAGTACAGTTCCGTTCCCAGCACCTATTAGAGGTATCCTCGTCCCGCGCCGGGTGGATATCTGGCGACAGAATAAATTCCGTATGGGGGCAAACTTATTTCGCGATAAAACAACCGATTTAAAAAATCAAAGCATGAAAGTCGCAACGTTTCAGCATGTTCCAGCCGCCAAGAGAGTTGATATTCCTTTGTTTAAAGACTCGCGAAGTATTTTGAAAGCCGGCAATTATGGTTTCAGCGGAATAGAAATTGAAATCTTGTCATCAGTGGCAAAACAAATGAACTTTTATCCAGAATTGTACGAACCTGAAAATGTAGACGAAGAATTTTGGGGAGACAAACAAGAAGATGGGTCGTTGAGTGGACTCTTTGGTGAATTAATTCGAAGTAAAGCCGAAATTGGTCTCGGCGATTTTTACTACACTCCGTATATTTTAAATATTATGGATTTAACGTTTCCATATACAACCGAATGCCTCACTTTCCTAACACCAGAATCTTTGACTGATAATTCTTGGAAAACTTTAATTTTGCCTTTCAAGTATCTATAAAGATCTAAATTACATACATTTTTGGATTAATAACTTATAATTATATTCTAGGCCAATAATGTGGTTTGCAGTAATTGTGGCAATATTTATTTCGTCGTTTTTATTCTATTATTTAGCAAAATTCCATATGGGCTTAAATGATATCTACTGGGTGCCAGAGAAGAAGCATCCGAGTATCCAAAATGTTAAAAACGCAGAAGTGAGCATGAAATACACGGTAATGAAAAGAGAATTTGATATCGTCAAGGAAGAGGGTGAACCAGAAGGTCTTAATTTGTTTGGAGATCCAGTGAACAGTTTCTTGTACACGTACGCCATGATTTTAATGATTTCATTACCTAAAGTGCCCACCGGTTGGTCATTGCGGATGTTAACAGGATGGTATTGGTTATATTGCACTTTGGTCGTTGTTAGTTATCGAGCTAGTATGACTGCTATCCTTGCAAATCCTTCGCCAAGGTAACTAATCATCTTCTAAGATTGGTAATATATGAGAAAATCTCGGATTTGAATGTTTTTTAAGAGTGACCATTGATACACTTGAACAATTAATTGCTAGCGATTTGCCAATCGGTGGTTGGGGTGAATTCAATAAAGATTTCTTTCTGACATCTTTGGATCCGATCAGTCAACAAATCGGCAATCGCTTTGAAACGATCAATAACACGGACGTCGCCACCGAACGCGTATCACAAGGCAAATTCGCTTTATACGAAAATGCTCACTATCTGAAACATGTTTCTGTCAAGCGTCAACTCAAAATGGAGATGTTAAAGGGGAATTTAACTGAAGAACAAAAAGCAGAAGAACGAAATCTTCACATTATGTCGAATTGTATTATAAATATGCCTATATCGATTGGACTTCAGAAAAACTCACCCATTAAGCCTAGTATTGACAAATTTATTCGGAGAGTTATCGAGGCGGGATTGATACAGAAATGGTTGAACGATGTTATGCAGACAACTTTAACTGCGGAGATATCTACAGATGAAGGGCCGAAGGCTATAATGAGTATGCAGAAGTTTTTTGGCGCACTAGTTGCACTAGGTGTTGGGTACTTTATTAGTATTTGCGGTTTTATCGGGGAATTAATTTATTACAGACGGGTTGTTGTTAAACATCCCAAGTTTGACAAATATTCCAAATCTATAATGGCACAATGATTAACAAAACTACATAAGATCATCTAAAAAATACATTAGATGATTTCGAATTTTGAATTGTGGTTTCAGAATTTTGTCCTACTGGTTAGCTTTATAGATTTCTTTGTGTAGAACAGCATGTAATGTGCGTAAAAATGTAGAAAATAATGTAAACCGATGTTAAAGAGTCAGAAAGTTAGGTCAAGTTCGACACTTGCCTTTTGTCGGTCTAATATATCGACAGGGGGTAACATTTTGGGTCGGTCTTTATGACCATGGAGTGGACGTCCGGACTTTGTCCAAAGCCGAAATATATGAGCTTCTTTAATCTTCAAAAAGAAAGACGGACAGAAGACTTGTTGTTCTTCGGGCCTTGACTCTTGTCAGAGTAGAGTGTTTCTGGCCTAAAGATAATATCACATTACTAATTACCATTCTGGTCAATAAGGATAGCAAGAGATTTTACGACCTAGCTAAAAGTCATCTATACTATTTCTACAGGCCGTCAGCATAGCATGAATGTGCAACATTTATGTTTTTATAATGCGAATAATAAGTTTGCTTTGGACTTGGACCGAAACAGAAATAATGAATGCAAGCAGGGAACCCACCACAACTTGACAACTCCACGCCAGGACGACTGCAGTCTCCACATGTTGCTAATGTTTTTAAAATACAGATACTTTTCAGAAATTTTTTTTTATACAGGGTTATGGTAGGGTTTACTAAACTTGGCAATCCTAGCATATTTCACACGTATTAAAAGCATAAACTATATCAATTTTCAATTATGCTCTAGTTCAGTTGTAATACATGAAATTAGATCTTAAAAAATCAAGCACAAGGTTTTTTATACGGTTTTTCTTTTTATACTTTGTATTTCTTTCAACCTGTCAAATCAGGTGCGTAGGACATGAACAATATAATACAACACTATACACAAGTTACACAAGTAGTTTGACAAACTCCCGGACCGGGATCTATTCACCCATTGAAATTTGTAACTTTTATACCTACTTTGCAAAAAAAACTTCTTTGATAAGTATGGGAACGCACTTGACACTCGATATTTCTTTGAAATAATCTCACCCTCAAACACCCTACCCGAATGTTTAATGTCCGATTGTTCAAATAAACCGATTAAGGGAACAAGCGATAAATGAGTGCGAAGTTTGCTCCATTCCTAAACGAGTTCATCCGCTTAGTTTTAATGCACAATATGTTTGATAATTGATATTAAGAATTTCTTAATTTTATTGTTTAAATGTAGATGTGTAAAAATGCAAATAAGCTGAAAATTTAATTTAATGTGTGTTTAGTAAGTACAGCAAATTGAATATTAAGCTTGGATGAGGGTTAGGCACATTTATTGGTTTACAAGTTAATCCAACATATACATTTCTTTGACTTAAGAATATGCCGCCTCGAATAGAAATGCTAATAAAATAAAGATAATCGCCTTGTATATTTCTCAATCCTCGGGAAAATTACTAAAATCTTGTAATTTACAACCGTTTAAGCAGACTTTCTTCCTAAAACCAGCATACCTTCACACGATAATATCAATGGGTTCATTGAATAATTGGATATGCAATGGATTACAAGGAAAATCGTGTTGGGGTTGTTTTCTTAAAGTATTTACGAAATTTCCCGAAACCTGCGCATTGCCATTTCTTAATATGATTTGTGACGGCTACAACAACAAAAGGAGATTAAAAAGCTAAAGTTGGGATCAACAAACAACAAAGAATTACACGAAATGCATAAACGTAAACTAAACTGCAATATCTGTTCAGGGATAAAATGGCTTAAGTTGTAAATTTAGGTACAGCATGGGCTTGTTTTTCCTCTTTTCTTTTTGTTGCACTATCCTCGATCCTCTAAACTACTAAACCGTATTGTGAAACGACTGTTTAAAAGATAAATCATGTTTGGTTTGCTTGATGCCCTTTTTACAAGTTGGCCCAAGACGGCGCTTAACAATTAAAACTCGTTTGTATACGTATACCGACCTAATATAAGGTATATGAAGGCAGAAATATTAAAAAAGGATCTTCCATATCTATAACGAGTCTTTGTTTTGAGAAAAGTTGCGCGCGCGGGGCGAAAAAGAAAGATTTCACATAATATGCTGAATATGATGAGGCGAAAGCCCCGAAAGCAAAGAGCGAAAACTAGAGTCGGGCAAATCATCAAAAGCGCAACATCATCTTCTCTGGTTAGACTCCGAAGACACTGAAGGCAGATTCAAGAAGTTGTAAATCAAACGTACGCTGACCAGAGTCATAAATCATGGCCCGCGGGGCTGATGACGACCGCCACCGGACAAAGCCGCACATTTACTACACTCACATTGGGCCTACAGCGAGGGCCTTTAAAACGCAACTCCAACTATTGTGGCTTCGATAGGCGTGAAACTGGCAAACATCTTACGCACATCGCACAACAACGACGCACTTTGGCACAATGTCGAACATTATTGTTCGATAAAAGATGTTATGGACTCACTAAACACAATAAGCGAAGCGTTTTTCTGCAGTTCCAACATCTCCTAGATATATTGAGAATCACCCTGTATATGATGACGTTCATTCTGGTTCTGGTAGCTATTTAACTTATACAATTGATAATAGTTTATTGTTGGTTTTGGTTTTTACTTGTCCCGTAAGGGTGATTATCAAACGTTTCATGCTTTTACTTTACTAGTTAGTTTAGTAGTTTCATACATCAACTTCCATCATCATCCTCAACTTGGCAGCTACTTTACAATTGCATGTCAGAGCGTTACATATTTCCTCCACGCTTTAATCAACTTAAAAGACGCAACTTCTCGGAAAAATTATTAACACATAACACATGTGGCTACCGACTTTCCCATCCATCGTGCGGATGTCTTCGTTTGCTTTGCAGGTCTATTTACACTGGCTGGCCTCCTATTGCTATAAGTATGCGCAATTTGAATTTTAAAACATTCACAGAAATGCAATTGTTAAAGTCACATCATTGAAACTGAAATAGACTGAGACTGAGAAATTAACATGTTCGTTCAATCGTCCACTTGTTCGTTTCTAGCTATTGATTTCAGAATATAAAATTAACTTTCAAGTTTCAATCTAATTTTCTAATTTTCACAAATGGATTTCAATTAAACAATTAATAACTGTTTTCAATTCAGTGGCGTAACTACCGGTAGTCGGGTGCAATTGTAAACGGGGCGCAATTAAAAACCCCAATAAAAAAAAACGAATATATAAATTATTTAAAAAAAATTTAATAGTTTATAAAATTTTGATTTAAAAATTATTTAATGTGGCGACGCCCCTTCATTTGCTGTCGAGTTCTCAAATTTCGCCCAAATTTTATTGCTGCACTAGCAAGCGCGCAACATATTTTAAAATAGTTACTTTTGATATTTAATTATTTGAAGAGGCAAGATATAAAACAGATTATTTGTCTTTGCTAGAAAACAGAATTTTCCTGCCTGCTCAATTTCCAATTATTTCAAATAAACTTGCTTAATTTGTTAAAAAAAATCGCGGTGACAACGTTTTAAATAGTTTCAAGTTTTGTTAAGGTGTGTTTAATTAAATGATTATAAGATTATTTGATTGGATTTTAAATCTGAAACAGCACGACTGAAACAAGTCTTGCTTCTCTTGAGAGCAAATGCTCATATTCATTCCTTTCTTATGCATGCGTGGTATGGTGGGGTAGGGATAGAATTGATGAGACTCTTGGTCTAGCTCTCGTCGCAGAGATTTCCACGGGGGTGCTTTCCACGCAAATGTGCGACGAAGAGATGAAGAGGCGATGAAGCGAGACGCGGCGTTTATACCCCGACCCCGAGCCGACCCTAGAGCCCTTAGGGCATATTCTTGGGTCACTTGTCGCGCAGATATCGTGCGCAGACCGGCCCCTAAACACAGTGATCGTCATCTTCAGCCTCATAGAACTCAGTTATTAGTTCACCGCTTAAGTGTCCGCAATGATGGCTTCTCCACAACTACATCATCAGTATAGCAATGCGCAATCGCAGGTGCGTGATCTTTAATAATAGTAATCATCTTCGACACCCTCTCATTAAATATTACGATTTTATTAATGTTTTCTTTAAATCTACTGCAATTACTGCCTCCGTTTATTCACTAACTACCAATGAACCGAACGTATTCGAATGACATTCAATTAAAACTTTTCATTTATTTTTTCCAGATGAGTCCGCTGAACTTGCTCGCCGCATCCTGCACCAGAGTTTATCAGCATCAACCGTACGCACATCCCCAAGTATCGCCAGCATCCACCACTTCGTGCAGCAGTGATGGTTACGTTTCGCAAGTGCCGCTGGAAGCGTCGCGCTCTCCGCTGGAATATTCACCGCACTATCAAACACATTATGGATACAGCAATCAGTACTGGTTTCAGCATTCGCCACCCCCAGCAGACACCGCAACGAGTGGCTTTCAACCCCAAACACCCGCCAACATGCAACACCATCACCATCAAGTGCCGACGCAATATCATAGTGGCATGGCAACGGCGCACCAGTGGCATCCGCAAACCAGCTACATGAGTTTTCCTTATCAAACAATAATTAAACCCGAAATATCTGTGTCTGAGTTTCCGACGAGCTTTGTGAAAGGCAGAAGGTGCATAAAGTGTCAGTGTCCAAACTGTGTGAGCGAAGAGAACGGCACCAAGAAGCCGTCGGCAAAGAAAACGCACATTTGCCATTATCCCGGTTGTGATAAAGTGTACGGCAAGACGTCGCATCTGCAAGCGCACTTGCGATGGCACACCGGCGAGCGTCCCTATGTGTGCAACTGGCTCTTCTGCGGGAAACGCTTCACCCGCTCGGACGAACTCCAGCGGCACTTGCGGACGCACACGGGCGAAAAGCGATTCGCGTGTCCGGTGTGCAGCAAACGCTTCATGCGTTCCGATCACCTTGCGAAACACGTCAAGACGCATAAGAATGGTAAGGCGGAAAAGAGCAAGAGCAAAAGTGCAGCGAATGATGGCGAATCTAAGCAAATTTCGGGAATCGCACATCACACACAGCAGCATTCGACGCCGACGCCAACGACGGCGACGCCTCAGGCGCCACCGCAAATCGTAAATCACACGAGCCATTTAGCTCCCAATCCACCGCAAACAGCTATAAACCCTCTTTATGGTACCTACGGCGGTTTCTATTACAACATGCCCGAGCAGTGATTGCAGACGTAGAAGTGATAAAATATAGCAAAAAGCGCACAGCGAATGAACCACTGCCTTTAACGATAACGATCGTGGAAGCGTGAAAAAAGTGCGCGTTATTTCCAATCCCAACCAACTCCCGATAAATGCAATAATTTTTAGGGACCAGTGCCATTACGAAAGCATCTTCAGGACTATTTGTACATATTTAGCATATTTAAATTGGAATTATTACATGTTTGTATATATTTTTGTACATTCTAAGGACAAATGTTAGTAATTAATCTAAGTATTTGCGTATATTGTCGAACTGCTTTGGCAAAACCTTGTAAAAATCAAATAAATCTTTTCTATTTTAAACAGAGTTTTTGAATTTTTGAAACTCAACTTTCCATAGATATTCGTCAAGGAGGTATTTCCATCTGTTGTTGATGTACGGAGAGTGCATTTCCTCACTCAGTCGACAGAGGCCGACAACGAACATCGCGTAATTAAGGGTATTATTATCTGGGCGGGCTTTATGAATCCATGGCCGTCCTGAGGGAGGAGGGCATCCGAAGAAAATAAAGCGGAAAAAACGCAAATTATAGTGTGATATTTATGTATTCTCAGCGCGGTGGGGTAGTAAGAGGGGGCCGCAAAGGTGGCGCTATGATGAATTAAAGTCAGTATGAATCAAATCATATGAATGCATTGATGTATTGTGTTGGGCTATTGTTTATTGAAAAGTAAGTTGTATGTTTTGCGGAACGCTGAACCACCTGATGGATGACGGTGGCGCGTGAGTGCGACGTGTGTGCTTTGAATAAAGCAATAAAAGCCTAACTTTCGATATCTATTTGATACGTTCCCGTGTTCCCGAAGGACGATTTCGTTAGGGCTTTGTCGAAAAGTACCCAAGTGCGCATCTTAGTTGATACAACTTGTCAGAAACAGTAGATCAAAGTGTTATTTGATTGTGTGCTTCCGACGCTTGAATTTGAAAGTGCGCGTCCTGCCGACGCTGCGCGCAACATTTACTACAAACTGGAGGACAGGAGTGATAGAGATAAGGGGCACACGTCCCCCGATCTATTAGCAGTAAGCGCTTGTTTCGTATTATTCAATGCACAAATCAAATCTAAAATGCGCACTGTCCCTTCAAAGTCCCACTTTTAATATCCGAATCCGAATCCAAAATAAATATATTAAATAAACCGCACACCCAACAAACAACCGCGTCCGCGCTAGAAAACGATTCAAATGCAATTTAAGGTAAGGTTTACCTTTACCCTTGCGCGATATACGAATGCCCAGAAAAAATTAATCATCGCCGCGGCTCGCTTTTTGACGCCCATTAGTAAACGTCTAAGAGAGTTGAGAGAGATTTTCATTATTAATGATCATATCTGAGCCAGTTTAGGCTCGCTCTTTGAGTCCTTTCATCTTCAACTATGATATGATGAAGATGAAGCTATTACGCGGCGGTCGCTGGCGCTGCACAATAGCCAAATCTAATTTTCCGGATAACTTTTGTTTACGTGCGCACCGTGTGTTGTTTGCTTTTTTCCAACAATATAATCTTATACATTTTTGACGATTTGTCATCGTTTGTAAACAAAACTGCTTATAGAGTACAAGCGGACGTATCAAACAAATGTAGGTGTAGCAGATAATCGCAAACTAAAACTACGTGATATGAACGTATGAAACATGAAAAGGAAATGAAAAACTATACAAAAACAAATTGCATTTGTTTCAATTAATTAATTAATTATTCAGGACATAGCCGACATAGCCGAAACTAAAGACTGTATCTGACTTTGAAATGTTATATTTTTAAGTAAACAGTCAATCAAATTAATTCAAATATTTTGCATTCTGTCTTAATTAATTAATTATATAGTGCTATAGTTGCACAGGTATAACTTTTCGGTTCGCACAGAGCACGCAGTCTTTCATGTTCGTCGCATAATTTCTTTTCTCTCGTAATTCTAACCTCAATCATATCATTGATACATTAATTAAAAGATAATTAATATGATCGCACCTATATTTGCTCGCCCGCGTTTGAATAAAAACAATAATTATTCAAATGGGCAAATTACATTAAATTTGATTGAATCAACTTGA
>JARJDT010018562.1:0-16304 GCA_030264655.1 Leptusa sp. GC000079
ACATGGGGGCGCATTTAACATTCTAACATTAGAAGTTCTCTTCGTAATAACCCAAAGAAGGTCGCCACGTGTAGGTAATCCACCAATTGGTACACACCCTGTATAGAAGCCGCATTAAGTCATCAATCTACTAACCTACCCGTAGTGTTTGTAAAGAAGCAAATACATGTGCAAGAACAACAATTAAGCCCCGAAGAGCAGTTGCAGTCAAAGCAACAATTAAAACGTAAACGTCCGACATTAAACTATGATGAGCAGTAATGTGAAGGAAACGATTGTCAATGAATTACATAAACCTGCAAGAGAGAGATTCATGCGAAGACGAACAATTATTAAAGGCCTTGATGACTTATGGCAAGCAGATTTGGCAGATATGCAGCTTTATAAAAGAAAAAATCAAGGATATAAATTGACGTTGATACATTCTTGAAGTTTTTATGGTGTAAAGCAAAGATAAAAGTGCTGCAAATGTAACCAATGTCTTTACAAATATTTTATTAAAAATTTCTCATCGACAACCGAAAAACTTGCAAACGGATAAAGGAACCGAATTTTATAATATACAATTTCAAGTATTAAGGCAATAGTCCACTCTCGCAACTTTTCAAAATCCATTAAATAAATTTAAGAATTAGAGAACGTTGCATGTGGTAGTGCTGAGAATGATTTATGAGTTGGGGCGAAGTTCCAAACTAGGGGAACTTTGAAATAATATGCAATATTGTAAACAAACTGAGGGGCCACTGGCCATAAACATTTTTGTCAACTCAGTTGTTTTTAATCTTATATGAAATTATTTTGAATATAATTATTAGGAAATTATAAAGTTCATATTTGAATAGTATGCGTTGAGACAAGAAAAATGATATGAAATTTGACATGCATATGCAATTATTTACAAAATGTTTGTTGATATTATTTCCACTGCTAACTATTATTTCTATTGATTCGTTTGCATGACATTTCAGCAATATCCAAGAAAGCGCAAAATTAAAGATTTACTCAATGGCGTATAATTTTTGTTAAAAATTATTTTATATTAATTTTTTTCAAAACAATAAATACTTTTCCAATAGTAATTCTATTCCATTCTCATTCGTACAAAATTAGTGAGAACCGGACCAAGTATAACAAAACTGCATGGATATCGAATAATGTGTGGAATGATTCACATAGTGCCCCTATCACAGGCAAATTCAAATGTTGAAATGCATAATGCGGACGAAGGTATGGTCACCTGCTGTGCTCCGAGCACTCATAGTCGTAAATCAACTCAAGACAAGGGTTTCGTTGAGACCTGATACTCGAGCAGTATAGCAGTCAGCCGTGCTAGTCTGTGTAAACGCAATAACGTTCAACTGTTTGGAAAATTGGTGAAGGCGCTGGGGATGTAAGGCATTACATGTAAATGGTTATTAGTTTATCTCAGCCATCTGATAAGATAATTAAATTATGAAGAAAAATTTGCAAAGCTAACGATTAACGATTAACTCTAGAGACCAAAGCCAAAAAAAATATATTTTTATTTGCAGTTCAAAATTATAGTCATTTGTAGATCCATATTTTCTGTACAATTAATTGCAAGACTATTAATTGACTAAAATGAAAAAAAATGACTACAATGACGAGATGCATAGTTGCATTACACACTAGAATTTTAATGAGAAAATTCGGTCAATTAGTATTCTTCTTATTCTCAAAACTCCTCTTATGGACAAATTTACATGTGTAAACTCCCGCCTTAACCAATACACGCTTACATTATACGTTACTTTATCAACTAGTTACACTTTATGTAACAAGCATTTACTTTACCAAATAAGTATTTTGTATTTTATCAATTCATAATTAAATTTACGACTTATGTATACTCTTGGTTGAATCACGTTGGAATAACACTTCACGATTGAGTATGAAAACAAATAGACTTTTACTACGCTGCAATTAGCACATTGGCCCATACCATGGAATGGTATCGCCCTGCCAAGTGTGCGACTTCTATGGTCACACCGCCTTACGTTGCATGTATCGCCAGTGCAACACGTGCAACTTCTATGGCACCAGCCATGCCGAATGGACCTGTCCTGCTGTCACATAGTGATTTATCTCCCTTCCTAACAGTATGCATAAATTCTAGAACATTCCAACGATCAATGCTAATTAGGCAATAAATGCAATTGAGTAATGTAAGTCATGCAGTGAGCAACAAGTCGCGCAACGCGACACAGGTAACGCCGTGTCAGCGTTATTGTAGCAATATGCGCAAATGGCGTTGCAATGAATGCACGTATCAATAAAATGTATTTATTAAATACAACAATTACGGCAACACACCGTAATTCAAAATAGAAAATGCTGACCAAGGGATGACCCACATACTGTGCCACACATTATACGATTTCTATATGCGCACCTTCGAGTTAATTAACAATTAACGGATAAACAGACATTCGGAAGTCAATCTTTGAATTGGCAAGTCGTAGCTCTATTGTAACTCGCGATTATTATCAATCAGTCTTAACAACCTGAACCATCGTAATGGCATTCTTAAGGTTGGCGCAATAAAGTCATATTACACTTAACCTCGGAGTACTCGTAACCATCCTGGTCAATTCAACCCCGTCACGGCCTCGTAGTAAGCGAGTCGCCCCAAGCCATGAAGCTATTAAAGCCGAGTCGTGACACTGCAAGTCCTACATTTACGGACTCGTTCGACCGGCTACCAGTTCGCCTAAGGTACCATTATACCGCGAGCTTACCTACCTGCCACCGATGGCATCGAAGGACATGATCATTCCACCTTCCCTCACCACGTCCATTCTCTAAAACCTCGTATTGTCACGCCTATCTATGACGCAACCCTTCATGACTGTCGACAACTTTATGGGCCGTTGTTTCTTCGATGAAGCATACGGGCGCACCGCTATCCGAGGACCAACTTTCGCAAGAACAAACATGGAAATCGTTATTGATGGAGGTGATTTTCCGCTTCAGATGCACGTCTTGTGCGTCAATCTACCTACCAACAACAATTGCGGGATCCACATGGGTGCTGACTTCATTCAACAACTAGGCGCAGTCTATACCAAAGATACTCTTTATACTCTCTATATTGGGACCAAGCGTCACTACATTTCTGCCGAGCCGTATCAGAATTGGAAACGCAAGCCAAAAGGCATGCTTTTCCTTCAACAGGAAAGGGTGTAATGTGATGCGCCCATCCCCAACGTGCATAAGCCTATTCATGCCTCTCCCAGTATAATCCTTACTCAATCGATTCCAATATACAAAGCAGCTCCTTGCCTGAAATCCGCGAAGCATATACGTCACTTACGCACGTGCCTAATCCTCAAGCCGTTACTACAAATGGAATCTCCCACTCTAAACGCAGCCGGCCATTTATGACTCCGCTGAAACTTTGCTGCAATGCAAACGAAACCAACACTTGCTTGATTGAACAGCAGCTTAAGCAACAGCATACTAAGCTTCATGGCCAAATCAATCCAATCGCGATCCAAGAAACGATCAGGCGATAACTAGGACCAATAGCAATCCAAGGAACCGATCAGGAGATGATCACGCGATTGACGTGACCAGGATTCAGCAAGGACTTCGCAGAAATGCTCCACTAGGATGCAAATTAGAAGAATGACGTATGATCAAAAGCGGATATAAAAACCCAACATTTTCGCAGGTCTGGAGTCTTGGTAAAACCGCTTAACGTCAACAGTCCAGTCGAGAAGGAAGTTAAAACTGAACAAGTGAAATAGTAATAAAGCACTCCGTAAAATACACAGTATTTGCCAAGGCTCATCTAGTCATAAGAAGTTATTCCAAGTATACCCTAACAATTGTATTATTATTATTAAGTCAATTTATTTGCAACTAACTAATAAACGGCTTTAAATATTATATACCATTTTGTTGTACTGACTTTGACTCTTTGACTCATTGAGTTTGGTAAGTATAGTTTTGCTTATTATTGCATATTGGAGTTGCTGTCGTCTGATCCAGTCTAACATCAGAAACTAGATATTTGCCGTACTAACTATAGTCAACTGAATACCATTCAGCGAAGTAAGTCCTTTCTGTTGAAGCAAACGTTCAAATACTTTGTATATTCATTGTTTTACTGTAACGTCATATTGGTTGCCTAACTGTTTTAACTATATAAACAGCAAGTTCAGGTTGAACTCGTCCCATTCGCTCACAATTGCTCATACTGTCTTGACTCTGCTTATTGTATCGAACCTGTGTCTCCAACGCGTTCGGGACTCTGTGTATTTTTATTTTACCTCAACAGGTTATGGGCCCAGACCCCGTTTTAACTGCGCGTACGTTTTTTGATTAAGTTTGTAATTAGCGTTTTATTTTGAATTCGAGTTTGGGCACACGGCACTACAAGTGCGGACCAGGTGTGTGCGTTGAAGTTAGAGTTTTGTGATACAAGGGCAAAATGGACTTCAAGGCACAAATGGACAAGCTGGAAGGCGCTACGAATTGGCCCGTTTGGCAACGGAAAATCACGCTATGATTGACACACCAAGAGGTGTTGGACCAAGTGATGGGAACAGTAGCTGAACCAGCACAACCAACAGGAACGGACGACACAGCGGCAAATAGATTGAAGTACCAGACAGACATGGCGAACTTCAAGAAAAATGATGCGTTAGCTCAACATCCTTGTGAGTGCTATGAATGAGGCCAACATTAATCTGACATCCACGTGTGACACAGCTAAATCCGTGTGGGAAAAGCTAGTGTCTATTTATGAGCAGAGCTCGGGTCAGAGGCTGGATAGGCTTGTTGTGACCGGATGCCCCAACAAATCTAATTCCGAGTAGGTTTAAGTTTAGAAATTATAAATCTTAAGATCCTAGAAATTTAGAATAAGTTTATTGCCAATAGTTTTCGTTAAAATTCAGTAGAATAGTTTGTTTTTATATTTGACAAAATTCCGACACTAACAATAGCCTCGAATAATTGTTTAAAAATAAGTTACTAACCTTAGTTAAGAAATACTTAGTTAGTTAAGAAATACCCAAGAACAAATTCTTCTAAACTCCTGCAAAAAACATACCCTTCACAAACAACTTTCCAAAAGTTTCTCTTTTGTATCCCATGCCTAATAATCACCCCCCACAGTTAGCATACCGAAGTAATCTTAAGTCAAGAATCAAATTAAAAGTGGAGTTCAGTCAGTGAAGATGAGTTAAGTCAGCGAGTTCAGTTTCGGTTAGTTGTTAAGTTATTGAGTTTAGTTTTAAGTTCGAGTCCATTTAAACATGTAAAGACTAAATACAAATAACACTACCTCGTCGATGACGACTATTTCTCTGCCTTCCCCCAAAGTCTCGAATTGGTGGAGAGCAATTATACATCAATTCGAGCAACCCTCAACAATGAACTTCACAGTTTGTAACAGGCTCATAGAGGAGTTTTTCACCTGTGAAAAAGACTCAGCGAAAAACATCTCATCGCACATTGCAAGGCTTCAGAGAATCTTTAGCGAAATGAACGACGAGCTGAAAAGGCTTGCGAAAGCGGAACTACCTAGTCCATTGCTGATGAGCCGCATCATGTCCACACTTCCAAACGAGTATTTTGAATTCAAAAGCGTCTGGGAGTCGGTGCAGATTGACGATAGAACAGTCAAAAAATTGACCGAACGGCTACGCTTGGGGCTGGAACGGCATGAAACACAAGCCGAAGAAACACACGAATCCGAATTCGCGCTCGCAAAAGCTGAATTGCTATAAATGTCACAAGCCGGGTCATTTCACGGGCGAATGTCCTCAGAAAAGTGGAACTGGCAGAACTGAGAACTCGTCGAAGTTCGGTGACGCCTTCGTGTGTACTCAAGATTCTTCCCTAAGTGAAGCTACGCTATCTTGGATAGTGGACAGTGGTGCAACTGCGCACATGACCAACACCAGAGGCCATTTTGCTTCGTATGTTGAATTCGCGACGCCCAAGCAAGTTGTAGTTGGAAACAACGAAGTGATAAGTGCATTCGATTCAGCTACAGTTCTCGTTGAAATGCGGATAAACGGACAGTGGATAACAAATCACCTAACAAGTGTTTGGTTTGTACCTAATGTGAGTAGACATTTGTTTTCTGTTAGTAAAACACTCGAAAAAGGTTTCAAGTTCAATGCAAGTGAAAAAAGTTGCGAATTTTTTAAGAACGGTATTTCGCGTCTAGTTGGGCCCAAAAGTTTGCGTGGTCCATATGAGCTTGACATTCGTGTGTGTGCGCCGAGTAAACTGAGAAGTGCAAGTGCGTTTGAAGGGCGCGGACAGTGCGACTGATTTTTGCGACGCGTGCGTTTCCGGTAAACAACATCGCGCCAGTTTTCATTCGCGAAAACTTACTGCAACAAAACCGGGCGAAATCATCCATGCAGACGTATTCGGTCCAATGCCGGAAAAGTCTTTAGGAGGTTCGCGATATTTTGTTTGCTTTAAGGACGGTTTCTTGAAGTACCGACGCGTTTTCTATATGAAACAAAAATAAGAAGTGGCAAACTACTTGGAAGCGTTCCTAAATGAGTAGCGTACGGCCGGCCATGTAATAAAGGAATTGTGCACCGACGGCGGAAAAGAGTTCGTGAATGGGGACGTGAAATCCTTGCTAGTTGCAAGAGGTATAACTTCGCGAGTAATTATGCCGTATTCACCCGAGCAGAACGGTAATGCGGAACGCGAAAATCGTACTTTAGTCGAGAGGGCGCGTACCATGATGCATTCAAAAGGGCTTCCGATTTTTCTTTGGGCAGAAGCCGTGAACAGGGCAGTACACGTGATCAACCGGACATGACCAACGCCAATCAAGGACAAATTTCCATTCGAGCTGTAATTCGCGAAGGATGCAGTGTCACCTCATCACTTCAGGGTGTTCGAGACGGATTGCTTCGTTCACATTCCGAAGCAACGAAAAAGGAAATGGGACCGGAAAAGCCATGCTGGTAAATTTGTTGGATACTGTGGAGAGAAGGACGGCTTCCGCATCTGGGCAGCGATTTTGTAAGCAGTGAATAGCATCCGCCAGTGAATAGCAGGTGAATAGCTGGTGCAGCGTTGCCAAGTCAATTATGTTTTCGTAATACCGATAAAAATAGAATTTCAACCAAGAATGGCGAGTATACTTATGTGAAAAAAGTATATAATTTTGTGGAAACCTAATAGCGTCCATGAAATGGAAAGCTAATCATTATAAATAATAAGAATATAGTATATTCTTCAATGAGTTAATTCTTTCTTTCTTTCATTCTTAACGAATTAAAGACTATACTTTTTCTTCGACCATGCCTGAATATTTTCATTTGCAGACACAATTCATCGGATATTGGTTGATTAACTGATTTTTATTTGAAACGTCAAATCTCGAAAGGTTAGAATCATATGTTAGAATCCAATAGTAATAAACGTTTTTATTCCTGTTAAACGACATATTGCATTCGAAAGTTTATTTGCATCATAGTTGGCCGTGATATTCCATATCAGTTATCCGTGGATAATATAATATTCTCCTACTGGTGGCGAATGACCTTCATTAATTGGTTGTATTGTGTCTACGAATGAAAACTTTCAGGCATGGTCGTAGAAAAAAAATATTTTTGATGTAATCAGAACCCATCGCCTGCACCATTTTAACTTTCTTATAATATAGTTAAACATACTATACCTACTAATACAAATATGAATAAAAAACATATATTTAATGGTCAGAAATGTTTATTTCTTTTATTATTACATATTTCATTTCATAAGATTTAAAATAGTATATAATTTTAAAGGTCGAACAGACCCAACATTTTTTGCTTCTACACCAAAAAAGCATTATACTCCAATTTTGAAGCTATGCTTATTTTTATTCATATGCCTAGACTTTGACTTGGACTTCGACTTGGACTTCGAGTTAGATTTATTCTTTGACTTCAACCCGGAGTTAGAATTAGACTTAGCCTTGGGTTTAGATTTATCGGAAGCATCACGATCAGCATTTATTACGACGCAAGTACTGCAATCAATCAAACTGTCGATAGTCAAATCAACTTTATCAGCATAATCCCAATTCAAATTGTTTAGTTCCGCGGTGAAAAACATGGAATCCTGGGTGTTGACCGCGAACATAAATTCGTCTCTCTTCTCGATGTACTGTCTTTTAAGCTCCGCAAATGTTTCATCGGTGCAATCAGAATTTTCGGCCTTACCATCAGAAGCACAGCTACGAATTTGCTCGATAGTTTTGTTAACCTGAGCAAAGTGATCGCTACCAAGGAACGAGGTTAGCTTCTTTTTATCCATACTGCCTTCCATGTCTTCAAATCTTTTTTGAGTGGATTTGATTTCTTCTATGATAGCATCCCGATTTGTCTGGCATTCCTCGCTTACCAAGTCAAGAGCATCAATAACCATCTTGCCAAGAAACTCGGTTTTCTTGGCACTATTTGTAGCGCGACCATTGTAGACGGCAATACGAAAATTGAGGAAGTCGTCACGGAATGCCAATTCGTTTTTGGCAATCTTGTTCAGCTCGCCGAAATTCTTAGCTTCGTCGACTCGCTCGTAGAATTCGATGCAAGCCTCATCGTCGGCACTGACAATGCTGACCATGGCAAATATGCCAATGGCAAGTACTAGAAGTTTCGGAGACATTTTGTTGGTAGCTTTGCAGAGATACAGAACTGATTTAATAAATTGAGGGAAAATTCAGCTGTTTATATACATATGGGTGGTAAGTAGCAATCGGGGAATTTTACCGAATTTTTGTAAATGAATTTTGATATTTAATCTCCGATAAGGTAAACAGCAAAGAATTTTGTGATAAACTGCACACGTGGTTCTAAATTGTCTAAATTTGCCAATTATTTGGGAAAACACACTTATTATTATAATTAAGCCATAGTAGGTAATTAATGTTGATAAAGACCTTGTTAAAAAATTTTTAGAAAAAAAAGATAAAACAACAATTCGAAAACCATTTAATCTATAAAATATTCATTTATTTAAAAAAACATCAGATACAGAAAATGGCACAAAATTAAAAACTGGTATAATTCTTAACACTTGAAATGTTCAATCAGATTTGGCTAGCATTAAAACAAACACCCGAACAAAACAGCACTTTGTTCCTAAACAAGAACTTCGCACCAAGCAGAGGTTTGCGACAAGTACGACAAGCAAAACACTCGTCAGTTGCATGGAAATGCTCCCCATTCAAGTTAGCACCCTGTTCATGCGGCCTAATAATATTCCCGCATCCTAGACACTTGTCCGCTTTGAGGTTTTCATAGCAATCAATACACACCGGCTGATTGTTCTCGCTGAGGTAATCTTTGCCCGCCAACGGTGTGTCACACTCAAAGCAACAAAAATGTTTGATGTGGTACGTCATGTTTTCCGTAAGACAATACTCCTTAACAAAGATAAGTTCATCGCACGCATTACACCTGGGAATACCTCGCATCTTAGCATAGTCTCGCCCGCAATAAACATCGTCCGTCTCTTTGTGGTAGCAATAGAAGAGATCCGCAAGATTCTGGTTGCATCCCCGACACTTGAAGCAACTGGTATGCCAAAGTGCTTCCGAGCGATCGATTTGAATCAGTAGCGCACCATCATCAACGACTTGTTTGCATCGATGACATTGTGGTATGTCGTAGACTTGATTGTCGTTTGCTGGCGTAAATGTCTTAAGACCCTGGGATCCTTGCAGTCCTTGGGATGGTAAATGGTGTGATTTCGCGTTGATGTCATTTATAAGGCCGACATTAACGCGTGTGGGTTCCTGGTGGTCTTCCTTGGGTCGATTCGCATTCAAGGACAAAGCCCCGAAGTTCTGGAGTGGGTCAATTGGACGCCCAGTCCTGGGATCAATGACATTTCCGTATTTGTCCACCACAGGAGGCATCTCGTTGAGAACTGATGCAGATTGTTCTAAATAGACAGGAATACCATCAATTGTGGCCCCTTTACGGTCTACCTTCACCCTTAAAGGTTGTCCTTTCTTGTCCATTAAGGGTAGTCCTTTCTTTAAAAGGTTAGCACCCTGAATATCGCTGTTTGTCCCTTGCATTATTGGGTAGCCATATTGGTCAATCTTAATCTCAACTGGTGATCCGCCATTGTCCAGAATTGGAACTCCGGAACTCGCAAGTTGCGCACCGTTGATCTCATTGAGGAACTTGTTATCAGGCCGCTGGAGCATGTTTGACCATTGTGGTTTTCCTTGCGCTTGGGAGGACACAATCCGAGGAACTTGAAGATATGTGATTGGTTGAATACCAGATGTGGCTCCTTGCGGATCCAAAGGCATTGAATATCTCGCGTCTTGCAGAGACTTGTCTACAGGGCGTCCTAATAAGTCGATTTGTGCCCGTAATGGGGCACCATTCGGGTCCATTAAATGTTTCTCATTTTTATCGAGGAGTAACGCGTATTGTGGTGGCCCTAAAGGTTCTCTGGAACTGTAAGCAATGTTTTTGATGGGACTGCCATATTTGTCTAAGATTGGAGCACCGTTACGGTCTAAGAACATCACATATTCCGGATGTCGATTGCCCAATTTCTCTAAAATTTGAGGATCGTACTTCGGCCGTAGGAACGAATCCAAAGGAACCTTTATGGGGGACCCTGCAGAATCCTTCATGCAACATTCATGTTCATCCAACAGCAATCCATGTTGGGGTCGCACTTGGTTATCGAACTTGTCCAAGATCGCTTCGCGATGGGCATTGAAGTTTTGTGCTTGTAACACGTGTCCGTTTGCGTCTAAAAGGACACTGTAAGAAGGTACATGTCCTTGGAGCTCTTCCATTGTACTCTCCCCAAAAACAGGTCCCCGGAAATGGTCCAGGTAGGTCGTAATGGGATCCCCGAACTTGTCCCTCAGGACTTTCTTCTCACTATCCAGGAATATGGCAAACAATGGTTCATCTTCTTTGCCGAAAATCGCACGTTTGATGGGTAGTCCATCAGGACCCAAAATTCGCGCCCCATTTCGATCCAAGTAGGTCACAAATTTGGGCCCATGCTCAGGAGAACTAAACACCTCACTTAAGGTCTTCTCGAAGATGGGATGCCCGTAAATATCCATCTTGACCATTATGGGACTTCCAAATTTGTCTTTTATGGGCATACTGTTCCTGTCCAGTAAAAGGGCCATGTGTGGTTTCACCTCATTCCCAAACTTGTCCACAACTAAGGGTAGAGGAAGTTGACGTCTGGGAACCTCTTCGATTGTCTTCTTGATAGGGTTACCTTCAATGCCCAAGATTGGAGCCCCATTTTTGTCCAGTAGCATGGCATATTCAGCCTTCGCAATAGGGCTTATTTTTTCAACAAGGGCCGCATCAAAAATGGGCTTTCCAAACAGGTCCAGAGTTGCTTTTATTGGTTTACCCATTGGGTCCTTCAAGGGAGACCCACTTTTATCCAACAACATCGCGTATTGTGCACGTGCCGGGTTACCATATTCATCAATGACTTCCCCGCTTTCGAGCAACTGTTGCTGTCTTTGGATCTCTTCCAGAGAAACAGCTAACTTGTGGTTACCAAAAGCATCGATGTTTTCATAATCGTGTTTGGTCTTTGTCAATGTGGGTCTACTTGTAATGAGCCTAGCAGTAATGGGGGATTGGAAATTGAGGAGTTGTCCTATACCCACACTGGTATCCTTCAAGTGACTAACATAGTCATTCATACGCTTGGTTTCCTCTTCGGATAGGGCATGACAAAGTGATGGGTCCACATCATGGATGGGGATTTGTTTGAGCAGGAGTTGTTTGCGTTCATGTGCGGCTGAAGAACCCTTGATGGGGAGTTGTTCAGGAGGTAGGTCCTTGAGGTAGCGCTCCACTGCTTCCTGTGGACCTTTCGGTGTCCAGTCGAGTTCCAATTCATTGGGACCCAGTAAACCTGCACGAATTTAAGTAAAGCTGTTCAAAATTTAAAGTTTTTAAAATGCAGGTAATTAATTACAGATTTTGTGAGTCCTTTTTGGTTTGCTACCAAGGAGTTGGAACTGGACCCAGCCGGATACATCGTCGTCGTAGACCCCATGATTCTCTTTGCCGCATTTACAATTTTTGCAGATTTTGCGCCAGAAATGCAAATCCAGACCTGCAAATAACTATCAAACTGAAACTACCACTTAACAGTTACAGTTATTGTTTGTTTAGCTGATATCTTATCAGTTATTTTATTCTTATCAGTAAATTGTGTAACTTGTATCGGCTTATTAAAAGCTGACAAAGTATCATTTAAATGTTGGGCTTTTAAACTGAAATTTTTGGGATTTCTTGTGTGTTTTTAAATGAGGAAAATAATTCTGAGAAGTTGTTAAGGTAGTTTTGGGTGCAATTACCTGGACATTTCTCTTTGCATTCGAGACAGGGTGAACCGGCACCGGCTTCGTGACCCAAACGTGTCTTCACCTTCATCTCGCGTTTCTCTTCTAATTCTCTAAGCCAATTGGGCGGCGCCTCCACATCTTCACTCATCTTAACTTTTTTTTATTTTTTGTTGATGTTTAATTATTAAAATTACTTAAATAATAGAACAGTTTAATAAATAATTTAATTTTTTATTCACAATTAATTTTGAACAAATTTATATAAAAATTGTCGAGTATAGTAAATGTAAATGTTCTCATATTTCACATTGTTATTTGAAATTAATCGCATAGTTGCACGTTATCGCGTTTAAAATATTTTTCTATTCGCTTATTATAAGTATACTCAAATCAAGTGTCTACGACGACTTCTAACTCGCTTGGTGCGTTTCGTGACTTAAGTCTACCGATTCATCGCCATCGTCTGGCAACAGGTTTAAGAACTTCTCGAGAAGTTCCTCACACGAGGACGAACCCAACACGACTCTCAACACTCGCATAACAAAGTCATAAAAGTGGAGAGAAGTGAATCAACTCTCAACTACAAATGCATTGAGTCACTATATTCATGCTATATTCGTATTCATATTGTCCTCGTTCAAACTACTAAATTGCACATATCTCGCACTTGATTCCGCAGTAAACACGTCGAAACTTGTGGAGATTGTTTAAATTTAGGTGGTTTTTGTTACTGCAAGTTTTGGCAAGTCTTTGGCGAGTTTTGTAAGAGTTTAGGGGAGATTTCCAAAAGCGATGAAGACAATTCCAATCTACTCTGTGACTATTGTGTTGTAATATTTCATACAAATTTCATATATCCAAATCCACATCCTCATCTGCTGCCCCTACCTGCGCCTGCGATTGCCAATACAAATGCAAACCAAACACAATGAATAATACAATGGAAAAACTGGTGAGCAAGCAGAATATAAATGGAAGTAGGAGGGTTTGACTCATCATTCTCTCCTCTCATGCTTCGCCTCGTTTTCGTTTTTTTTCGGTCAATGCCAGGCATTCAATATGGAAATAAATACAAGCATAGAACAAATAATTATTTTTATTAATTTTTGTCGGATTGAATCATGATTGAATGAGGAACAAGGGATAGAAATTCGAATTCTACATCTAAGTAGTTTCTTTTCTTAATTATAATCTAATTAATTATATATTAACTTTTTTAACATTATAATCAATAATTTTACGATTACTTTGCAAGTAAGATTTATAAGATTAGTAATTGCACGTGCTTGCAGATTGCTTTGCATCTAATCTTAATTATTAATTCAGTTTCAACGTTTTTCTTTAAATTTTTCAATATAATACAAAATATTATAACATTATCTTAGACAATTTAACTAATAAATCAGCGTAAAAACAGTTTATATACTTATAATGAATAAATGCGCATTTGCTTTCATTTCTGCCAAATGTCCAGTCTCCAATGAATTACAATTATACATTAATTAGTTAATTAATTAATCATTAACTACAAACTACAGGTACATCAATTTCAATAACCGTTTTCATTTAAATAATCGTCAATTAATAACTAATCAACAATTTTATATCAGTTAATTGATTTTCGCGTATTTAGTTTTTATTATTACTAATTTTTAAATGCATTGACTTTTTTGTGTTTAGTGTAAGTTGTGTATAGAAAATGGAAGTAATCAAGTAATATTTGGCCACTAGACAAAGATAAAGTCAAAGAATTTGAGTTTTTCTTAATTTTAACAAAAAAAACAATTCGAGCACACATTAGTGTGATGACTCCCAATCAACTACCTTTCATGACTCTCAGTCTTTTCCACTTTTTCCCTATCTTTATCCTTATCTTTCTTCATCCTTCGTCGTAGCTTGACTTCCTCTTCAATAAAATCTTCCTCAGTCAGATTGAGTCTGTTAACATGTGTTATCAAATATTCTTCTTCGAGAATCTCATGCGGCGGACTGCGGAGTATATTCAGCGTCAGGCAGAGGTCGCCACATTGTTTCCTGTTCTTGGCGGGGCCCAAGCACCCGATGAGGATCACCAAGGACACTTTAAACAGCACCTTGATGCCTTCACACAAGAAGATATCCCAGACTCGCAGGAGCGACGACCATGGCAATGTGCGCGTGAAAGCACACAGGAACCACTCGGTGCAATAGTACATAGGATCCGCGCCGACTTTCTTCAGGTGCTTGTAGGCGGGCTGACAGAGACGTTTGAGTAGCGCTTGAAGCATTAGGCCGTCGTGTTGAACAATCTCCATCGTTGGCGAGTAGTAGTTGGACAGATACTTGTCGCAAATGCTCACCAAGCACCAAAAAGCTTGCTCGGAAGGCATGTGCATCAGTAAAAAAGCGGCGACGGGGCCCTGCGCTTGGCAGTAACCGACTTCCGGGTTGTACACGACGTAAGCGCGCAGAACATTTTCGAGTTCTTTCTGTCCAGGTTTGTCTTCCGAGCAGAACATTTCGTGGAATGGGAATTGTCGATGGAGGTCTTTCTTGATATCGTCCATGGCATGCTGGTCTGGCTCCTTCGCCAGACATCTCTGATATTCGTCCTTGAATTTCTTCTTCAGCATTTCGCCCCCGCAAAGATGTGCCCATGCACGAGCCCTCACGGACATCGGAATACCTTTTCGGCATCGTTCTCGAATTTTCTTGTAGTTGCGCTCCATGTAAAAGTCGTACTTGTCGAGCATCAGCAACCATTTGCGTTCACGGCGTAGGACGACTTCCGGGGGCGGCCCGCCGCCCCGATCCGTAGAATACTGTGAGCCGCCGATGAAACCATACTTATCAGGCACTGTGGAAATCACACTCCCAGAAGTTACAGAACCGTCGACGTCGTCATCAGGGTGTTCGGACGTTGATGCTGCCATGAGGATGAGTTGGTGAGCGATTGCGACTTTATTAATTAAACAATTCCTTCGTAGATGAATTGTTATTAACACCCACTGCTTCTGATGCAAAACAAATCGCCCACACTATTCGTTCGAGTCGTTTATTCGCGACCTGTTCCAATCCAGCCTTAAAACAAACATTTTCTTGATTGGCTTTGAACAATGCATTCGAATGTAAATCGGAGCTGATCTATGCAAAGCTGGTTAATTACAGGTGTAATGAGTAATCTGCAATGTTTAAGCAAGTGTTATCAATGCGATTTTTCGTGGTTTTCGTGGTTTTGTCGACGAAATGAAAACATTTTAGTATTTTATTGAAGACGTCAAATTACGTCACATGTGCTTTTGGTTGTCGAATATTTCAAAATTTCAAAAATTTCAAACTCATTTAAAACACCAAAATTTCACAAAATAATAATTTTTAAGTAAAGTACAGGTGATTAACTACCCATTAAAATTTTAAAACATTCCAAAAACATGTTATAAACACATTTTTTTTCAAAAAGTAAATTGTGTGACAGTTTGGTTGCCTACTTTGAACCTCCACAAAGAGGTTAAATATTTGGTATTTGGTTAGATAACGCAAAAAAACAACAAAATTATTAAAAGTAATCAGAACAAGCGCTAAATCTCATCAATTCACCAATAAAAGATATTCATCAACAACTTCGAACGTGTAGAATGTCTGATTTAGTCTCCAAATGCGTCCTGCGTCTTGAAGTAGAAAATCACGAGAGTGGCAAGTCAATTTCTTTGTTATCAGCATGATCAATCATTTAATAAACAAATTATTGAAAAAATAACATTTCCACTTTATTAATTAACAATTTGTTAATGGGAGAAGGTGCCGAAGCAGTTGATTCGTCTGTAAATCGCGGGCAACGCACGGCACAAGAGTTGAAAGTGGAGACATTCGCCAGCAAACTGGAGACTCCCCGAGATGATTGGGGCCTTGTGCCAGCTCACAGCAGGCAGCCCTCATCAGGTGCAAAGCTCAGCGAAGGCGACGATAC
>JARJDT010018564.1:0-15402 GCA_030264655.1 Leptusa sp. GC000079
GTATTCTTTTTATTTTTAGTTCTTTAGAAATATAATATGTTCTGTACAGTGTATTTAGCACTAAGAGTATATATATATATAAATATAAATATATAAATATTATATATATTAAGAATATAAATATATATAATAAGTTAGAGAAAACGTTATTAAGATGATGATCATGAAAAATGTTGGATTATAATGATTAATATTAAGAATAATTTCAAATGAGATGATATGATTGTATTGAATGCGAATTTAAAACGAAGGGGTTTAAAGTAACAAACAACGCAACGCTAAAAATGAAGATGAAGAAAGAACACTAATGAAGATGTATAATAATATAAGGGGATAAACAAAAGTATAAATATAGGAAAAATTGTGATGTCTATATATTACTGTAAATTTTGTACATACATAAAATACTGTGTATTGTGAATTATTATAATATAATAACTATTACAACAAATTCAAATTTGTCGTTTTCTTTCAAAAAAATTTTTAATTACCCTTTTCCATACTGCAATCCTTTTACCTCAATTTCCTGATTGTTGCTTGTTTTATAGGTACAATTTTATATTCAAAGCTAGTAGGCTTCTAAAATTAAATTAAACGTCATTTACAATTTTTATTTACACCAAGTCGCACAAATTGCAATTTATTAAAAATTTTCAACTGGTCTCATAATGTTGATGCTAACAGCAGCTTCTAAATTACACGTGTCTCCCGCTACACCGGAAGGACTTCGCAGTTCTTACAAAGTGCCCACATCGGACGACGTCCTCAGCGCCTCCTTGAGCAGAGACAACAGGCATGTTGCATTCGTACGTAATGATGGTCTAATAGAATTGGCCAAAGTGACTACAAAATCATGTAAGCCAGTTCAGATTATAACGGCAGCGCGAGACGTCTTTAGGGTGTGCTTTGCATCCACTAATCCCGACATTATCGCCATTGCCAGCAGAACCGCTTCTTTAGGGCTATACCACATACGATCACGAACTCTTTTCCGGCTATACAATGTGCCCAGTCCAATAATCGCATTGGATTTCAATGTAACGGACAAGTATCTTGTCGTGGCGTGCAAGGCGGGACATATTGTAGTGTACGATATGCAATTAAAGCAGCAAACCCTCATTTTTGAAATGAAAGATCGAGTGACTGCTTTGCACTTCCATCCATTCAAATTAGACACTTTCGGCGTCGCGACGAAGCACGGCGACTTCCACATGCTCACCGTGGACAGTTCGGTGCCGTTGTGGAGTATTGATGTCGGCAAGTGTGCAATCACGGAGTTTGCTCTCTCTCCGCTCAAAGAACGCCCGGAAATGGTCACACTTGATGAAGGATGCAGGTGTTGTATCTTCGACAGAGAAGATGGCACGCGCCGATACCGTTCCTGCTTTGGAATGCCACCGACTTCTGTCGATTACAGCTCGGATGGCAGCTTCTTTGCTGTTGGCATGATTGATGGCTCCGTGTATCTCTTCAAAACCGAGCAACATTACATCCCGCATCAAATCATCAATGTACATTATTCACCGATACATTTCCTGAAATTCAACTACGGTGATAATGACATTTCGTGGGTTGATCAAGCTATCAGGGATGTGCCGATATGGGATCCTCAATTTAATGCACACGACGAAGAAACTCCATTTGATATTGAAGCAGAGTTTGAACCAGCGAATGCAAGCGCGATGGAAGGCATTTGTCAACAGAAAAAAATGCCAGAACCAACTGTAGCTGAAGTGGAAGAGGAGGCTTTTGATTACGAAGACAAACAAATTCTCAACAGAGTCAGAGATGAACTCCTTCGTGAGTTTGACAACCATCTTGACGATCTAACTGACCACTTTGAGCGAGCTACAGATGACACAGCCTCGTATATGCACGACCTGTTTGATAAATCGAATATACAAGCGGCTGTAAAGTGGGCAGAAATGAGATCAGTCGTTCAACAAACATTGGACGATCTCAGACTGAGGGATAATGATTATAATCAGGATAATCCCATTGAAGAAGGAGCAGAAGGAGAGTTGTGAGCCCAAGAATATAGAAAAATAGAAATCCAAATTCAAATTATATCAGTTTTTAATGGCTATTACACTTTAACGCCTTAATAATATTGCAAGATGAATAAAACGATTTATTTTTATTTTTCGCCTTTCATTCGCAAATATCGGGAACTTAATATGTAAATATGCAATTCGTTTGGTTCCACTTTATCATTTTGGCACCAATTGATAGGTATTTTTGATCATTTTTCCTCATTATAAGTTACATTGTAGTGATTGTATAATTCAAGAATTTTAATTAGAGCACAATTCTATTCGTAATCTCAGTATAAGTTGAAATTGGTTGTAAAGTGTAAAGTGAACTAGTGAACATATTCTTAGTTCTCACTATCATGAAATACAATATTAAAATACACATAGGTACAAATATACATCAATTATAAAGATATAGTAAATCTAAATATCTGATTCTCTTTAATTTGAACCTGTCCCTGTTTAGTTTTATAAATTTAAAAGTATATAACATCGAGTAACAAATAAATCTCTTCTATTTGTCAGTGAATATTATATCATGCAGTTGTGACTTAAAACATTTATTGGTTTGAATTAAATGTAAGTAAAAATAAGTGGCAATGAGTATCTTTAAAACATCACAAATTCCCCTGATTATAACTTCAATCTTTCGTTTCTCTTATTTCCACTTATAAAAATTGCAATGGTAACATGTCAACATCTTTACGATTGCATACTGAAATGCGTAACTAATAAAATATTGGGAGAGCTTTGTTTATTTGTCACATTGAATGATGAACTCAATTAATTGGAAGAGTTCAAGTGGTTATTACATTCAAAAGAGAGCTATTAGATTATCATTTATGTGGTTGTGCTTTTTGGTAATTTGCAATTAATGAACATGTCACTTGGAAGCGCGTAAATTATAATTTGTACTAATAAATTAACTTAAAACCGATCTCCACGTAAGTTTTCGAAACCTATTGTAATTAGAATTAAATATTATAACAGCCCGTAAAGTTGCAGTGTTGCATAGAAATTAGAAATACATGTTGAAATGAACGATTTGATACAAGATATGTTCAAATCAAAGTTCAAATAAATTAATAATATCGTAATGTTGTTCTACTGCAGTGATTAACATCTTTAATATCAAAGATGACGATTAAATATTTTCGAATTGTATCGTTCGATTATTTAATAATGTAGACGTTCATATATGTTTATATTTTTGCATTTTGTGTTTGTTTTGATTTTAATGCTAGCTAACATTTTGGCTACATTTTAATAACTAGTTGATAACTTGTTGGTAGATTTCTGTTATAAATGTGTAAATATTTCATTTAAAAACGTTCACATCACAGATTCTAAGATAATAGTAATACAAGTTGGTGGTTGGTTTAAGTTGTCTTCTTTTGTTCTACGGTCTTCATAATGGGAAACCAACTTGAGTGATTATTGTTGGTAAACATTCATAAAAAATAATGGTAATAAAATAAAAATATTTGTTTATAACGTTTGAAAAATTAAAACGAGACAATTTAACAAACGTTAAAATGCATTTAAATCGCCAAGTTATAGATGAATTCAGTAATGTGTAATTGTATATTATATAAATATGTGTGCTTTGGTACCTTCGCTATTTTCTAGTTTGTCATTTATGTTGAGTGTTTGATTCGGTATACGATTGTGTCCCCAAGGCAAGTAACAAATGACATCAAAAACGAATGTCTTTGGAACAAGAAAATATTTCTTAATTTCTACTAATTACAAACCACCATAGAAGTTCATAATTTAACAATTCTTTAACTAATTATGTTTGACACATGAGTTCCGTGTTAAGTGAAGGTAATTGTTGAGTAAATACGCTAATCGACTAATCTAAAATATCGAATTGGAGTGAACTGAAAACTGCATAAAATAATTGATCAATTATCTACCTAAATGTTAATTAATAAATTAATACGAAATAAAATTGAGTAGACTTCAGAACGAATATGTCTAAAATTAAGACTATTTCGTTTTTCGTAGAGCAAGAAGTAGAAAATATAATCTCAATAAAAATAAACTTTTGGCGCATGTGAAAATTCGATTAACGTTTTTGTTTTGTTTTCGCGGCCAAAGTTCGCGGTGCTCACAGTTCCCCCCGGCTACTGTTGTTGCTACCATGTTCATGATGCTCATGTTCGACAGATAGATTGTAGAGATGCGTGAATATCGCGTAATAGTGTACGGTCGCACCGGCGATGACGAAGAGATGCCAAATGGCATGAGCGAACGGTATGTGCCCGTCTGATTTGAAGAAAAGTACGCCTAGCACGTAGAATGCTCCACCGACCCGCAATTCGTACATCGCTAACGAATCCACCTAGAACAACCAACAATCATCCTAATCACATACAAAGGACGCAGCCTGTGCCTATGCGTTCATAGCAAATAAAAACAAAAATATATGAATAGAACATGAAGAGGCAAATGCGCTAGTAGCGAAGGTCAAAATGTAATCATAATCATAAGCGATATATGTGGATGATAAAAAATATAATGTAGAAATCTCATATTGTTCGATATTGAAGTTTGCAACAATTTCATGCTAGTGTTTGCTTATATTAATTCAATAAATGATAAATGTAATTGCAAACAGTATCGAAAAACAATGAGAAGATAAAAATTGAAAAAAAATACTTAAAGCTACGTTATCATTTTTCTTGATAATAATCTTGATCTATAAAGTAATTTCAAGAAATTCGTCGTTGCACGCTTCTACTTAGTGCGTTGATACAATACAATGGAGTTTTGCTATGTAGATAGATATTGGCGAATTGGTTGCATTTTAGCATTTTTCCTTCCGGCCGTTCAATAAATGTCATTTATTTGTTTGAAAATCTAATCAGGTCACAATACTTAACTTATATTGACAATAAGAGCACGAGCGCACCGCGCGCCATATGCCATATTTGAAAAGTAAAAAGTAAAAATCGGAATCAGATAAAAGCGGAGTACTTCATATACATATTCGAATATTTGAGTTGCTGACAGTGATTAGGAAAATAGTGTATTATATGAAATCTATTAATAACCCTCTATAGGTTGTATTAATCCATGAAACGCGTGTCGAACTACGTAATGCAAATGTGTAAGGAGAAATGAGTGAATTACCTCGGAGACGATCGCAACCGCCGGCAAGATGCCGATAAGCAGATACAAACACGTCTCAAGACACTTGTACTGCTCGTGGAAGGCCTGCTGATAGACAATGCCCAGGATGGCCATCAACCAAATGATCCACCGCATAGACAGCGCCCAACCACCGTGCGGCAAATGGCATAGCATCAGCCATGGGAAGTACGAACCGGCGATGAAAATATAGATCATCGCACGGTCGCATCGATGAAGCGTATCTTTTAATTGTCTGCAAAATGCAAATGCTAGCAAGTTATTGGAACCGCACGCAACCCCAATAATAATGTATGGTTTGTTATGTACCCTTTTTTATTATTATAAAATACGCAATGGAAGCATGTGGATATACTGAACAAGAAGACGAGTGTTGCACCATATATCAAGGCAGCGAACAACTGCATGAAGGATTCTGAGCGACAACATAATAGGTATGTGCCATACATGCAGGGAAGAATCGCAATGCCGTGCGTTACTATGTTGGCCATGTGTTCAATATTGGTGGGGCAGTAGGCTTCTTTTGGTTTTGGTTTTCCATTTTTCCATTTCACACTGAAAAGTTTATCAATTTCGCATTTTTTCCACAAAAAAACCTTTTATAATAGTATTAGTACAAATGAAATAAGTTATTATCCTTTACGAAATTGACTTTATTGAGTGCTTAAACAACAAAATGAGTTCGTACACCATAAATAGAAACTTATTGAATAATTTATGGAAAGAAAAGGGTTAATGTGAATCAATTAGGCATTCATTTTTTTTAAATTTGTAATATACGTGCTTTTTAATGTTCCAATAAAAAAGTTCAATAAACAATTGAAATTCTTCAAAGTTCAAGCCAATTTATTTATTAATCTAATTCAATTACAAATACAAAGCAATTTATGACTTAAACAATTTATACAAATTGAAATAACTTTACTATGAACCTATGAATGAATAAACATTCGACAAAATTCAATTATAAAATTTAAATCCTGCTAAAAGTTATTAAAAATAAAAATTCAAAGTTCATGCATCATCATTTGATTAAAAATTGTATTACAACATAAAAGAGTAGCATAAGAATATGAAACCATGATAACATTGAAAGGAGCGTTAAAAGAACAAGTCATACAAAATAACTTAATAATATGTATGAAAGAAACTTACTTTTTCAGATCGAAACAGGGAATAATTCGTTTGGACAATTCTAGGCATTGTTGTACAATGCTGGTATTATCTATCATGCCTGCAATTGAACAATAAAAGGATTGTTACAGTGGTAACTCGGCAAGAAGTAAGCAAGTAAGATAAACGCAATCTTGAGCGCGACTAGAGATACGATACGCGACGCGAGGTTGCGGGTTGCGGCCAGCGGCAGCGAGAACCACACGAGTACTGCGTGCGTACTAATTGAATGTTTTACCACCGCGACTGTTCGTCAACGGAAAACGTAAATCTGGCAGGCTATACGTAGACCCCGGAGACCCAGTCGCATTTCGCTTTTGTATCGTATCGCACAGTATACTTGTTCGAGCACGAAATTACAACGAGCGAGCGCGCTCGTCGCGGATTGCCGCATGCCTTTTGCGTCATCGCCACCAACCATGCAACATTCAACTAACAAAAATATTCGTTCGTATTCGAATTTGTTGGACTTGTTTGCGTTTCCGTATGATATGAGTGTGGCTTGACCATGATCTACAAGCCCAACCATCTCCATCTCCAACCAAGCCGCCAACAAGCGCACCACGGCTGCCCTGCATCCTGCATTCTGTTTGCTTCGCGCTCTCCCCATCATGCATTCATGTCGGTTTAACAATGATAACGGAGGCAGGCATCGATCGTTCTTAACGAGATTACGACACTCGTGTTAACGTAAATGCAAATTCAATTAATTTTTAAACATTAATCTGACTTACCAGGAGATATTTTCGAAGGAACTGTCAAGCATTGCTGGTATTTGTTGACGGCGAGGGCGACGGCTTCGTCAGTTCCCTCGCCCCCACACCACACGCAAGCGCTCTTAAACTTTTAAATGCATGTAGTACAAAGTGTTTCCGATGCCCAAGATCCCAAGCTAACCAGTTTTCATAGAACTTCCAGTTTAAAACGAGTTTTAAAACTTATCAAATGGTAAGTAAAATCGTTTGTAAGAAATAAAAGTTGTGTTCGTATTGATTAACAAATATTACGCCGCCATTTTTATTAACGGTCATAATTGCGTTTTTACATTACCTAATCTTTATGGTTGTTTAATAATGCATTCGCAATGAAAACTTCCAAGTTCGAATTGATAGAATGATAGATAGATTATTGGATGATTAACAATTAATCCGATTACCTCTAGCATATTATAGCGATCAATCTTTTCTATTTTTACGGTATTGAGTTTATGTTGCTCTAGTTAGTTTCTTTTTGCTTGTATTTTTTTTAATAATGCAATTGCATTACGACAACGTTAATACTATGAACAAATAAAAGTGAAATGTTGTCTACTCCGGGACTGATTGCAGTTTCTTTTTTGTTAATGATGTCGCACGTCTACATGCCGATAATAAGGACCGGTATGATTAGACTATTTACCATCAACAATAAATATTTAATTGGCCGTCTAATTGATAACATTATCAACAAGTTTTCGATTTCAAAGTGTAGCATGAATAAATGTAGTTTTTATTCTTTTTATTGTAATTTTTGGCGTTTTTAATTTCCTTGCTCTACTAATGAGTAGAACAGAGGGGGAGTAGTGACGCACGTTTATTGCGTCGTGTTTTTATAAACTGTTTTAATTTATAAACATCGCGAAACGCATTTATTCAAATCCAAACAGTCGTAATTGTGATGATCGCCAAAAAGTACACTTAAAATTAACAATTTCTATTTCAATCGAAAAATTGGTGCTTCGCATACTCTTTTTGCTACCAAGTGACTAAATAGTTTCTTAAACAATTTGAAATGTTTGTTAAACAATAAGCAAACAATCCGCGCACACGTTTATTTTATACTTTGTAGTTGCAAATGTTTAGGATGTGATTTTTTGTTATTTTATAATTATAAACTACGTGCCAATTAATAAAAACTTAATTAATTATTAATAATTTCCAATTTGAGTGTAAGGCCTGAAGTTTTATGGTAACCTTGTGCTTAAATCGCTATCGTGCCTTCCTCACGTCGAATTCATCTAGTTATTGCAAATTTGCATAACTTCGCAAACAACCAAATTCCGCGCGCAATTTGCAACTTTTCAATTTCCGTGCTAGCCTCGACGCAAACATCGGCAGTTCTCGGGGGAGACTTGCGCAAGTGCGCAATTGCGAATCAGTCAGTCATCAGCTGTTTATGTCAATACACAATATGGACGCGCAGTAGTTGTTAGTGAGTTTCGTGGTGTTATTGTATGTTTGGTTGTGAATATCATAAAAATCATCAAGGTCGCTCTTTGTTTTGTTGATTTGTCGCACAAATTGAGCGTTTTTGCAAGAATTCGAAAGGAATATTAAGTGAGTCGTGCACCGAGCAACAGTCGTCGACGAAGCTGCAGCTGTTTGTGCCCGTGCGTTCAAAATTCGGTAGCACATCGAGTCGCATTTTCCATTCAAACAAACATCCACTGCAAATCAGACTCATGAACAACACAAGCAATTCGACTGACTCAAACAACACGCGGAAATTTTTCGTTAATTTTAATCAGGATTGCACGTAAGTCGCCGTTCAGTGTTGTTGGTTGTTGCCATCGCGCGATTTGCAATTCGATTAGAATTTGCCATTTGCTGACGGAATACGCTAGCGAAAAAAGTGCGATACCAAAAAATATCACGTAATAATTGCGCTTTGTTATGTTCCATGTTGTATAGAGTTGAATTCTCGGTTGAATATTATTTTGTACATTGATGACATGCATTATGTTGCTTTGGCCGCGGCCGCGATTGCGTTTATTCAGACGATTTCATAGATTGAAGATTGACGAATCACAGTGGAACAAAGGACAAACGAATCAAAACAATTCGCATTTCTTTGTTTTCGCCTTCCTTTTAATTTTGTGCCAAGTCTCTTGAAAGTTATTTGTTTACTGTTTATACTCAATTTAAACAATAAATTGATAACGATAACATAATCTTCATATATTATTACTGAGAAAACAAAAGAAACGAATTATCAATTAATGCATGGACGTATTCAGTGTTTGTTTTCATGTTTGTCGGTGATAAAGAAACTGCTTATTTTCACATATCAATTATACGTATGAGCAAACATAAATCAAATCTATAATAATCTATTATTTTTTGTTTGGTTTTGTTCTGATTTGTTATGTTTTACTTTGTATTACTTTTGTTGTTGACGTGCAGTGCATGTTTCAAGTTTCAAACTAAGCAACATTAAACTCTAAAATGTATTTAACGAATCAAGTAAAAGTAGGTCATTCAACACTTGTAAATAAACAACAATCAGCTGATTGACTTAACACCTACACATTAATAACAATTAGAAATTAAATATGCAAATTTATGGTAAAACCGTGCCAAATAATGAGTAGTTTCGGCGCACAGGGCGATCAAAATTTATTAAAAACAATTTTTAAAATGTAAAAATAGGCATTATCGATTGCAATAACTTGCAGATCATTAGCAGTAGGAAGCAAAGCCGGTTATCGATTGTTCTCGTTGAGCGGGGTGGATGTGCTCGATAAGATATACACAAACTCAACAGAAGATGTCTGCCTGGTCGAGAGGCTCTTCAGCAGCAGTCTCATGGCTGTCGTTACGCTGAGCTCATCCCGTAAGCTTAAAGTGTGCCACTTTAAGAAGGGAACCGAAATTTGCAACTATTCTTATTCAAATACGATTCTAGCAGTCAAATTAAACAGGTACTAGAAAGAAACCTCGCAAAAAAACGAACATTTAAGCACTGCAAACGTATTTTTCACAGGTTGCGTTTAGTAGTATGTCTCGAAGAAAGTTTATACATTCACAACATAAGGGACATGAAAGTCCTGCATACGATCCGGGACACGCCGCCGAATCCGCAAGGATTATGTGCGCTGAGTATAATCAGCGAAAATTGCTACCTGGCATATCCTGGCTCGAATAGCATTGGCGAAGTCCAAATATTCGACACCAATAATTTGGTAATAACTTTCCCTGCGCCTGAGTTTTTCGCGCATTTCTATTACGCTGTTTCTAGCATGCGAAAACGATGATACACGCTCATGACAGTCCACTAGCTGCCTTGGCATTCAGTCCGATGGGCACGCGGATCGCAACAGCTTCCGAAAAAGGCACTGTGATACGTGTCTTTTCGGTGACTGACGGCTCCAAACTGTACGAGTTTCGGCGCGGCGTCAAACGCTGCGTCGATATCAGTTGTCTGGCGTTCAGCATGTGCTCGCAATACTTGGCATGCAGCAGCAATACCGAAACTGTGCACATTTTCAAACTAGAAGAAGTCAAAGAAAGGTAAACCTGCAACCAACAATGATGTTTTGCGGTTTTATTGCAAGTTTTGCGTGTTTGCAGCCCTAGAAAGAGTGTGGAAGAGTCGAGTTGGATGGGTTACCTTACGAATTATTTGCCAACGCAAGTTACCGATGTGTTTAATCAAGGACGAGCCTTTATGACTGCTCACTTACCATTTTCCGGTGTGCGAAATGTCATTGCAATCACTACGTAAGTACTCAATACAAAACCAGCTTTCAATTCTTATTTATTTACAAAAAGTAAGGCCTAGTTTTTCAATCATAGTGGCTGTTTAAATTTAACCCAAGATTAAAGCTGAACTAGGTTTAAATCCAATGTTTGACATTTATTTATGGCGCGAAATTCAACACGTAAATAGTAGATTTAATGTATACAATGTTGTTTAGTATTCAAGGCCAACCCCGTCTTTTGGTGGCAACTGAAGACGGTTTTCTGTACACGTACAACATGGAAGGTTCTGAAGGCGGCGATCTTCAATTGTTGAAACAGCATCGTCTGGACGGGCTTGTCGATGATGACAAAGACAAGCCTGATGGGCCGAACAGGTCGGAAGCGCAAGCAATCCAACCGGATGGAGGTAAGTAATGGCCACGTAACCCTTAAGTAATTAGTCGCAATTGACTCTTGGCTCTGTAATCATTAAAATTAATTTAATTTTAACTAAACTTAACGTAAACTGTCGTTTGCTGCTGAACAAAATGATCAATAACGTGCATGACAATTAATTTTTATTTGTTTTGTTATTATTTTTTAATTGTTTGTTTATGTTGCTAAACTTACTACTAGTATCTTGCAACAGTAAAACGCGGCTATTAGTGGCGCATCTGGGCGCACTTACTCATAGTGCGTTTCGGGTGCGTTATGCTCAGCCGTACAAAACTTTCCTTTCTTATTTCACACAAAGAAACAACGCGAAAACTAAATTACATCCATTCCTTACATGATTATATTGTATTTGTTTATTCATTTCTATTTGTTTGGGTTTTCTTTACTTTCGTTCGTTTTGTCAATGGGGAAAATCTAGAGAAACCAAACAAGAAAAGCGATTTCGATTTCAGTTGATTGATGATTGGTTATTAAATTTTGATTCTTCCAATTTAATTATTAAAAGAAAGAAACAAAACGAAAAATTTGAGTCCGCAAAAATCCATTTTGTTTTTCTCTGTTACTTGCAAGGCTCAGCAATACTAGGTAGCTACGCGGGCATCCTGAAAGGCCATCCAGCCGGTCAAATGTCAGGTACTGGTCAGTATGTTATGTTTACCCATTTAATTTTACGATAATTTATTAATTTCACTATTTTTGTTTTCAAATTCGACTTGTTTCGTTTTCATTACAATACAATTACCTACTCCTAATTGTTTTTCGCACATCCTTAAACAATATTCTTCCTTCCAATATCCTTCTCACTCCTTGCTTCCTTTCACTGCTTCCGCTTCCTTTTTTAGTCCTTTGTAAAATGTAGATAAGCTACACCGAGATGCTACTGGCAAGATTGACTATTACTGATTTGATTTGTTATGTAGTTTAGTTTATTTATATTTTTAATGTCTTCATATGCAAATGAAACAATAATTAACATCATTTTTATTATCTGACTGTACGAACATTTCTTATCTCTTGTTGTGATTACTTGTTTAATACAATTTGAATCTATCAATAGAATCGGAGAAGTTTCGCGAGATGTCTGTAGCAGTGGAGTCGCCCCCAAAAGATGGTTTTCAATTCGGCGACGATCAAGAGTATCCGCCGCTGACGCAAAAATCGGACTGAGATAAGGACGTGAACGTGATCGAAACGTCGCTGACACATCGATTCGTCGTTACCTGGTTCGTCGTCTTTATAGTACACGCAGTTATTCGGACGTTTGAAGACTTTATCCTTTACTTACTCGATATCGACATATAATGAAAACTTGCAACAAGAAAAATATCTCGAAAAACGCGAATAAAAACTACAAAAGTTCAAAACATACAAAAAAAGTAGAAATGAATCAAAGTGGCTTGAAAACGGCAACACAAGTGGGCATGAAGCAGGAAATATTCATATATTCTCTTAATGATATGATTGTAATATTCGTGTGATAGTTGTTAAGTTGTTTAGCTTGATGCAGTGGCGTGCGCTTTCTAGCTCCATCGAATCACACGGAATTGTTTCATTCAATTCAATTCTACTATTGGTTTTTGTTGCGTTTGGGTCTTCCTTAATTCTAGTTTCACTTACTTAACCTAACAAAACAAAAGAAACAAAACAAAAAGAAAAAACTTTAAATTTCCTTACACTTAATAATTATATTATTATTACTGGTTTATTTCAACGACATTCAATGCGTCGGCCATTATAAGTCATTCTGACTTGCTAATTTAATTTATTCATTTATTTAGCTGTTTAGTAGTCAATTTTGTTAGTTAATAATTTATAGTTTTGATGAATTTCAAATATATTTAAATAAATACAAACAAAGAACGCTTCGCTAAAAAAATCGTGGAAATTAATAATTAACACATTTGGATCTTATGATAGTGAAAATTAACAAGCATAAAATATTTTGTAAGGTTGTAAATAAGTTACAAACAAGATGCAAAAATTAACTAAAAGTAAAAAGTAACTAACTTAAATTAGTTTTTTAAATTTGAAATAAAAATATGGAATGAAAATATTACTAGAAAAAGTTTATATGTAAAAAAACACTTAAAAAAAGTAAAAATAATCGGATCAACACATTGTAGCTCATGACTGTGGCTGAATTAAAACAATTGTAGTTGATACAGCCGAATAAATAGGGACATTTTTGTATTAATTCATTGTAAATATAAATATTGGCGCATTTTTAACCATTAACATTTAAAGATTTAACAAATGCAATGATGCAATGTAATTTAAATAGAAAATTATGTAAAACAATCGATTGCAAGTTGAAATTCAATGGCCATAATAAAAGTTGGTTTCGGCCTCAATCAGCCTCAAATTATTTAGTTTCGTTCTTGTTTGCAGTCATCTTGTTTAAAAAGATATAATAAAAATCAAATGAATTAAGTAAACAAATGCGGTAGCGAATCAAATCAAAATGTGATTATATTGATCATTAATTAACATTACTTTAACTAATTAATTACCAATGTAAATTTAATTTTTATTTTATTGTTCGAATGGTCAATGAAAAGCGAGTGGTAGTAAGATGGTAAACTCTAAGCTGTACTAATAATGGATATAACATTTTGTCAATGTCAATTTAGGTGCATACTGCATACTTGTACAAATATCTATGTATTGTGCAAACTTAAACTGTTTCAAGTGTCAAGGCATGAAACCGCCCTCGCCCCCAAAGAGCTCTAAGAGCTTTGTGTTTGTGCATGTGCATATTCAGTAGCAACATATCAATTACAACACAAATACACTTTTTCAACATTAAACAAACAAAACAAGAAAGACAAATTGACAAGTGACGTTAACTAGATATAAATGGAAATCCATTAGATTAGAAAATCCAACATTGTATTGTACAATCCTTTACACTTAAAGCGACTCGCAAATTATATCAATTTGTTGCTGTTAGGTTAACAATAACTTACATTAACGAATTTGCGTCTGATCGCAGACGTAGCAGTTGTGCCGTTTAGTTTAATTCAACTTGTTTCAATGAATTATGTTAATTAGTATTTGTAAACAAAGTTTTATTATTTCCAACAATTTTGTTTCGACTTCAATTTATTTAGCGTAATTTGTTTATTACTTGTTATTTGGCGCACATAAACATGTGAATGTTGTGCTTCTCCTTTCATTTATACCTATTTGTGTGAATTTTACAATTTATACTAACTATGTGCTAGTTTAGCAATGTCATCTCAAATCGAAATTTCAAATATGTTTTTGTAAAATTTCATGTATAGAATGAGGAAAAATCTTCAGAAATCTTTTCGAAACAAAACCAGAAAGCAACGATTTGTATTCAATCATAATTTAGTTTCATGAGAAGGTGGTGATTTATAGAGAACAGAAAAAAGTGAAACATGAGTATGTAAAAAATAAATCGATATTTAAAAGAGATTATGATGATATATTTTCACATTTGTCCTTGTTTCCAACTTCGTGTCTTCATCACAGTGCCTGTTGTTGATGTTTTAGTGGTCTCCACTCCGCGTTTCAAGTGGAAGAGGAACAGTTCTAGTTTCGTCTTCACTAAGATTTCAGGGAGAAATGCGGAGCGGAAGCATTAAGTGAGTTTTGATTCGTGTTTTCCTGGTAAGTTCAAGACAAAATAAATAATAATATGTCGAAAATGAGCGCAATACCATTGTCTCTACGTGCTACGCGAAAAAATTATTTAATATACGTAAGTTTCAAATTACGCGCCTTTCAAGATTTCTGATTGGATTATTCATAACTTCGTTTTACACGTCCCATTTTTTATCGAAAATTGTGCTCTCATTTTTAATATCAGCAAATTTTTGATGATTTTTCGCGAGGTTACCATTTACGAATAGTTTATAGCGATTTTTGTGTTTTTTTCTGTTGGTTTTCTTGAATAATAGGAAAAGCGTAACAGTTACGACAAATGTGTCTTTGGGGAAGCTGAAGCTCATAATTTTGCGCATCTTTTTTGTATTTGGCACTTTTCTTTATCTCCTATTGTTTGCGTTTTATAGCGATTTTTGTGTTTTTTTCTGTTGTTTTTCTTGAATATTAGGAAAACCGTAATAGTTACGACAAAAGTGTCTTTGGGGATGTTGAAGCTCATAATTTGACGGATC